>JAGDQP010002140.1:0-63031 GCA_022664845.1 Lepisma saccharinum
TTTTTTTTTTTTGAAGGGTTTGGAAAAAAAAAGACATTTTGCTTTTCTTAACCATCACGGCTCTAACAAGATGTAATTTTTTTACGACCTTTGATGTATCAACTTGTTATTATTACTCTTCTGCGGTACGATGAAAAAAAAAAGACTGTTTCTCTATCTGTATGTTTATGGTGAGAGTGTTGTACTTACCGACATGAAAGCTTACGTCATCATGGAAGTGTTCCCATGTGACCTGCTTAGAGGTCAGAGACCTTCTTGTGTATAGGTGCTTGACCCACAAATGTATTATGTACCAAGTAATGTGATAACATTTAATTAAATAAATTAAAATAGGGGAAAATACAAGACCAAAACTTGTCGACTTTCTTTCCGTTTTACATTAATTAGATGTTTTTTCTGATACTGTGTGAACTAGCAGTGTTCGGAAGTCTCGAAGTGAGTCAGCATTCCGGGATATTTCGGAATTCCGACATTTAGGATTTTTCCAGCTTCCTCCAGGAATCAAGCGCATGATCCCTTTGGCATCGGGGTGGCCGAGAGATTCAATCTGTGCACGTAGACATGGGTTCAGTTTCCACCGGGATCCATTGAACAGAAATGTTCGGAGTCCACTTTACCAAAACCTGTCGATCCCATTTTTAGAAGCTCACCAACTTGTTCAGTCAATCAACCTGGACCGCGTGATTACAATTCCTCGAGCAAAACCATTAGCTCCTGCACCAGGAACAAAAATAAATAAATAAATAATAATAATAATTTAAAAAAAAATAAGTTTTAATTTAAAAAGCTGTAATTTCGAAGACCTATGAGCAGACTTCGAAATTTCGACATTCTTGAGTTCCAACACACATAAATTTCCGGAATCCAGATTTCAGTTCCAGAATTTATCGGAATTCCGTACGCCCTTAATATGGAAGAATTCTTTATAGATATCCTTTCTTTGGTTACTTGATCTGTAGAGTTTCTTTTTCTTGGTTTATCATATTTTTAACGTTGGATCTTGTAGCCCGTTTCCACAACAGTTAAACGTATGCCCAATTTGTCGTTAAAGAATTGAAGTTTATTTAAGACCTTTAGGCATCTAAGACCCAGACCGGGATAGCGGAGAGAAAAGGATGCGGAAGGTGTTGGTCCGGGTGTAAGTTAAGGGTACCATTCAGGCATTTGCCTGATGTGACAGAAAAAAAAACTGGAAAAAGCTCAGTCAGGATGGTTGATCGCTGGGATTGAACACACGACCTTCCGAATGCTAAACCGACGCTCTATCACTGAGTTACGGCCGCGTGATCAGTCTACAAAGAGAGAGAGAGAGAGAGAGAGAAAGAAAGAAAGAAAGAATATGAGCTATATGAATGAACATACTTGCAGACACCGAATTTGTCTCACACTATGAAGCGCTGGTAAATACGAGTGCTCCGAAATGATTGACAATGAACGTGTCACACAAACTCATATAAACATACGTACGTAACACAAACATATAAACACATACATAAATAATAATAATAAAAAACACTGGCGTAACAGGCCTATAGACCCTGAGTCTGCCCCAACGCTATCTGTCCGTGTTTGGTGGAACTACGTCCACCTGAGTAACGGCTGTGTGGTTACCACTGCGCGTACCTAACCACGAACAGGCGTATGGGTTTACCAGACCGAGTGTGGTCGTCACGTCTTTATTCATGTAACTCCCCAATTTGCCTCACGACGCCGAAAAGTGAATTGAACCCGGGACCACGCGGACATGAGTCCAACGCTCTAGCCACTAGACTGTGGAGCCCAGATATACATAAATGGTGCCTGTACTTTTTCAAAGGACGAGTTTTTTCTCAACGTTTTACAAACACTAAGAGAAAAAAAATATATCATCGATCATAAAATATCTTGTAAAAATACATTTTTTTTTTTCTCAGCGCATTATATGAGCAATTCTCATTCATTGCAAGCATTATTGTAAAGCACAGATTTCTCTCTGCGTAGGTATGTCTTTCGGTGTGGGTAGTAGCTATATATAATATATAGCTACATTTTGTTTTTGGGACTTATGTCGTGAATCATACATCGTTTACTTATGTAGGAATGTTACATCCACCATACATCTTTTTTTTTTTTTTTTTTTTTGAGTGAATGTATGTGCACAGAGCTGGAATAAGCAATTTGGGGACCCGGGACTAAGGACTGTGTTTGGACCTCTGTTACCTATCCCTTGCACTTGTAAGAGTAGCTGATTTAGCTTTGGCGAGGCTCCTAAACGAGTGAATGCCCTACGTTGCAGCCCCTGTATATGGGAATGTGTATGACGATCGTTGTGAATAATAGATCATATCATTGTAGCAAAATTTATAAGTGTAAACACGTTGTTATTTCCGTCACAATAGAAAAGACCACAGTGTATGTACTTCACAATCTAAAATCTCACTTCTCTGGCAGATAAAGAACTGAATTGTCATCGTGTGATTTGTTGCCAATTTAGCCACTTCGTAGCTAAAACTAGCTATTTTGAATACTCATTTAGCTACAAAACATCCTCACTTCCATAGTGTACACAGGAATTTAGCTATTTTTCGCGCATGCTCTAACGACAAACACACCTAATTCCAACATTGCTAAGATAGGGTTTTAGCTACTTTTAGAGTGCTGTTTAGCTATTTTTAAGTGATTGTTGTTGACAACACTGTTTACTGTATTTTAACAGAGTAGTGTGTGAAACTAGCATGATTTATGACTCATTCGAGCATCTAAAACGTAGAGGATTTCTGTTGCAGTTCGTGAATGTTCTTTTTGAACAGTGGCTCATTTCGTTTCCAAACATTAAAATAAAATTCCATAAGAAGGGGTGGGGGGGAAAAGTACTTTCCTGCCATTTAGCAGAAATTTGCTCTACTTTTTTTTTTAACTAATTTGAATGTTTTAATACAAAATTATTTTTCAATCCCAAATGCTTTGTACGTACATCGCCATTTTCAGGCAATAATACTTCATTCCTTTCCCGTGTAATATCTGAACCTATGACCAGTTACAGCCGTAAGTTTTCCCGAACCAATGATACTACTACTCAGTGTCGTAAGGCAAATTATGTGCATAACTTCCGCCCCCCCTTCTTTTGTAATATTTTATATTTGTTATCTGTAAGTGTTCTTGCTTCACAATTTAAAAAAACAACATGTAAATTTGTATATTTTTCCTTGTTTAATTTGTCTTGCTCATGTTAACTTAAAAATGTATTTTTTCCTTGTTTAGTTGTTTTCTCTCCCCCCTCCGTCTTCTTCTGCTTATCTGCTCTTTGTATTATGTACTGTACCTCAACTTCCTGGTATAATGTAAAAGATGTAAGACTGTATGTTCAGCAAAAGTATCCAACCTTTACCAAACCGCAGAAGTCGTCCAGCCAATGATAATTCACCGCAGTCCTCCTGCCGATCCCGCTACACCTGGTGAAATAAAAATATGAATGTTCCACAATAATTCTTATAAAAAATAGCTAGTTCATTCTTGGTTACACATTTTATGATCATAATAATTTGTGTTTGTGTGATTTCTGAATTTCGGTATCACTGATAAATCGAATATCGAACGAAATATCAAAAAATCGAAATATCGTTCATATCGACAATACGGAAATCGAAATATCGTTAATATCGAAAAATCTTAAGTCGACTATGATTAAAATCGGTCTTACTCGAAGGAGGGACGTTAATGGCCCGAAAGTCCGTGGGCAAGTTGAACCAATAGTAGTTCGCAATTGCCTCCTATCGGAGGTGTCCTAAGAATGGGCCCTACAGTTTAAGGTCAATTCCAAACTATTACGTTCTTATCCTATAGATTGTATCGAAACGAGGCCGAGATTAGTTTTGGTTTCAAAACCATCCGTACGTGATGGTTAAAAAAATACTGATTTTAAAACTAATGTTATATTCCATCGTGTTGGGAAGCCGGAAGGAAAGAGGCTGTTGGGAAGACGGAGACGTCGTTGGGAGAACAGTATTAGAAAAGATCTTGTAGAGGTTTGTGTTCGCGATGGAAAATGGTTTGATCTTGTCCAAGATAGAATCATATGGCGAACGTTTGTTACTGCGGCGATGAACTTGCGAGTTCCGTAAGTAAGAGAGGGAGATTGATTACAACACCAGTTTTGTTTTAAAATAATTGTTTATGTCCACTGATATTCTGTATAGAAAAGTTAATGGTTGTTTTGTTTCTTTACAGGTCGTTGTGCAAACGCAACCGGCAGAGTGTGAGCATCTAGACCAGAAGAGACTAAGGGTGGCGTTTTCCACCCCATGCTAACATTACGACTCGTATCCACTCACTTCTTAAAGCAGCCATAGACAGTGTCAACAATGTGCCGTGACCGGGACATGAATCCTATCCAATAGGCGACCAGAAAAACAAAACTGTTTCCACTACTATAGAAACCGTTTGTAAAAGAAATCTAGAAGCCATTAAACAACCATTCTTTACTGTTAAAAAAGAAATATATAAATATATATATAACAAAACAAAATATAAAGAAGCCAGTGTTGTGTGTCGTTTATCAATCAATCAACGTAACTACGATATTCTTCGTAAATATTATCTTCATCGTAATTAAGCAATTATTGTCATCATACTTATCCAAGTTTCATTGGAGCTCTATCACCGCACCGGCGACCTGTGGTGCGTTACAGGCGACTTTATTGTAAGTAGCATTTTATTCTATTTCTTTAATTGTTCTGTTTTTCTTTTGTTTATATTGTTGTGTTTAATTGCTGTTAATGTAGGGGCATTCTTGTTAAAAGAAAATCCTATTGTCTTTCAAGGAAATGCACTTCACAGGCATGTGTCTAGAAATTGGTTTTGAGAGTTAATTTTGTATCAATAAGTTCCATATTAGAAGTTTAATTTGTCAATTGAATGGTATCATTGTTGCCAACTTGGTATAACGTTTCATTTTTTCCGAATGGCGGCACGTCGTCAGTTCTGAACATCATTGTGAAATACAGAAAGCAGTGTTGTTAAGTGTTAATAATGTAAAATGGTAAAATCAGTGTTCAAAATTAATCTTTTTCACCCTAGTGTTAAAATTCTAGTCTTCACATAGGATATATCATCACCAGGGTATACACCAAATATTTAATAAATTGACGGAAATGTCATTTAGAAAAAAAAATAGCACTGTATACCAGGTTGGCAACACTGATGTAATCGGGTTGACAGATTTAACTTCTAATTTGGAACTTATTGATACAAATTTTATCTCGGAAACGTACTTTTACCTCAGTATATATTTTATGATTTATTAGTAAATATTTATATTGTAATAAGTCAGTTTTGGGATCGAAGTTGGACCCCCTGTATCTCGAAAATGAAGCTGATTTTGCCCCGTGTATTGGATGTCAGCAGTTACCTAGCAAGAGTATCACCATAATTTCGTTCCACCCTGTATAAGATTTTGGCAAATTTGAAAAAGAAAATCGTATTGCAAATTATTTTTGCGTAGATCGAATGTTGATTCCGGATTTTTGATGTAAGAATTTATTCACAAATAAAATAAATCTTAATGTACTGAACCCCATTTATATTTGAAGGCGATTAACCCCCCCCCATACACATTAATGACTACTATTACATGTTAGTATTAACTGTTTGTGAGTTAATCGCTTCTTGCAGTCAGCCATTAATTTGTAACTAATAAGAAATAATAAGTATTACCCAAGAAAGGGAACAAAGAACGCGTGGAAAACTACAGATCAATTAGTTTACACCTGTACTATCAGTTCTATACAAAATGTTCACTGAAGTTATTTTGAATCGTATTGAACGAGACTTAGATTTTAACCAGGGAAGGGAACAAGCCGGATTTCGTCGTGGATTTAGCACAATGGAGCACATACAAACATTGAATGAAGTTATGGAAAGGACTAATGAATATGAACTCCCACTATGCCTGGGATTCACAGATTTTGAAAAAGCTTTCGATTCGGTCTCCTTGACAGCAATACTTAAATCACTTGAACATCAAGGCATCGAAAGTGCATACATTAATTTACTACGAGACATTTACTCGACTGCTACATCTGTCATTAGACTACATCAAGAAATTGAAAAATTTGAAGTTGGAAAAGGGATAAGGCAAGGAGATTCAATTTCTCCAAAACTGTTTTCTGTGGACCGCGAGGGAGTGTTCCAAATTTTAAACTGGGATGAAGTAATCAAACCACTTACAATTCGCTGATGACATAATCATGTTTTCTTCAAGTGTAGAACAACTACACTCCAGAGTAAAAGAGCTGTGTAATGAGAGTTCACAAATAGGACTTAAAATGAATTTTAGTGAAACAAAAGTAATGTACAATCAATATGCTGAAAAGAAGGAAATACAGATTCATGGAGAGAGAATAGGCATAGTTGATGAGTATGTTTACCAAGGCCAGCTCAAAACATCGAATGCCAAGTTCACAGATGAAATAAGTAAAAGATGTAAAATGGCGTGGAGTTCGTTTGGAAGACTACACTTTATGTTCAAAAACAAACTACTAATGTGTCTCAAGCGTAAAGTCTGTAATCAGTGTGATTTACGGCTGTGAAACCATTGGATGCCAAAGACGACTGAAAAATTAAGAGTTACACAAAGAGCAAAGGGGTGATGCATGTTAGGAATAAGTCGGAGGGAGTAGAAAACAAATTAGTAGATTTGCTCACAAACATAAGTAGAAGATATCATCGCAATAGAAGGATTAAGACTGCGGAGAAGATGAAGTAGAAATGGACCGGTTACACACCTAGACGAAAAGATGGCAGATAGGCGACAAATGTTTTACATTACGTTTCTAAGGGGGGAGGGGGGTGACGTAGAAGACGTCCAAATGCAAGTGTGGTAGATGAAATAAATTATTTTTTTAGGAACCACGTGGATGAAGATAGCAGCTGGGCGAGATATTGGGAAGAAATTGGGAGGCCTTCATCCAGCAGTGAATAGAAAACGGCTGAGTATGATTATGATTTATGTAACGTTCCTCTGTTTCTTGGTATATAGCTTCTCTGAGTGAAAAATCCTGGAATAACAACAATACGTAACGTACTAGGAAGACACGACGAGAGTTCTAGATAAAAAAGTTACACATAGATCGTGGCAAGTGTTGAGAGCAGTGCAAATCAGTAAATATAGATATAATTTTTGCTTAAATCTGTTGGACATACTCACGTGTTAGTGAAAAAAAAGAAAAGTAAAACTTCTATTCACAGCATTATTGCACCATGTAGGTGTTTTTATCTTCGCTCTGCAACACATAAATAATTGTCCTGTGTCGTGTTGAGTTTTTTCTTTGTTTACATTAAGGTAAATGAAATATTTCTTTCTCGAAAAAGTGCAAACGTTGCTTGCAGTTTGTCAGGTTTTGTTGACAGAAACGTGGAAATATCTCTTGTGTAAATTATTTCCCTTGCTGGCCTGGTTCTCGTAAAACTACAGTGCTGATTTTAACTTTATCTACGTAGTGTTGAAAACCAAAGACAGATAAACATGTGTTCTTCTCGTAAATCGTTAATTTGATCTGTTCATTTCCGTTAATAATAAACTTCTGATATTAGTTAGGAAAGCTGAACATTTGAAAAATGATTTTTCTTCAATTTGAATACAATCTGAAATTTTGTTTGTGTAGTTTAAGACACTATGAAATCGCTATTTTTTTTAAAAAAAATAGTTCATTGTAAATAACGTGCATGGGACATTATCAAAGTCCCCCCCTCTCCTATTGTCTTGAAACTGCTCGTTTGTACAGGGGTTAAAATTAGCAGGCACGTGTATTTTTGTTTCGGCCCAAAAACGGTTTCAGGGGGTAACCCCCCCCCCTCCAGATTCCAAGAATGGAACAATGTGTGTCAAAATACAAAATGTCTCAACTTCGATTTTCTTGAAACTTTGCAGGAATGTAGAGGGATTAAAATTAGGAGGCACGTATTTTTTGTTTGTACAGAAAACAGTTTGAGGGGGGGGGGCAACCCCCCGTGCCAAATTCAAGAATGATACAGTGTGGTGTCAAAAGTCAGAGGAATGTGTAGCGAATAAGGTAAATTTTGCACGTGAATAAGATAGAAGGTGTAACGGAACACATAAAGCACATATACGTAGGAATAGTCACCAATGGCATTACAGTTTTACAGACATACCAAAATAAAACAAGTTTTTTTTTTACGCATGAAGAAGACAATGGAGGGGAAGACCCTTTATAAAAAAAAAATGATATATATATATATAAAAATATTTATATATATATATATATATATATATTAAGAGGACCAAAGAAAAGTAGTCGAGCGGATAATCTCAGATAATTGAAAAGAGAAAAAAAACTTTTCATTCCTGATACTGATATCACATTTTTATATTTTCACAAATCCAAAATATATACACAAAATTCTTTTAAACAAGCTGCCACAGCGTGTATGTAAATCTAATGCTTACAGAAAGTAACATTATGTATTCGTTATTGTCACTCATATGCCCTTACGAAGTAGCATAAATGAATTAAGAATTAAAATAAGAAACCTGGAAGGTACATTGCAGAATGCCACCTGCTTCTCGAATAAAGATGGCCTTTCGTCAAAGTAACCACTTTTATAGCATGCTATTGGAAGACTTGTCGAAATCTAGGAGAGGGCAATAATTATATGTGAGGGATTGTAGTTTAATAATAATATTTTGTTGGCGAAGATAGTAATGTCACTGTGTAGTATCATATAAGATCGGAAAATCTTCTCACAAGAAGTTTCCAAATTCTAAATCAGTACACATCGGCTCAAACGAAAAAATGTGTCTTTTAAGTTTAACCCCCCTCTACACACTTGCAAAGTTTCAGGAAAATCGGAGATGGACATTTTCTGTTTTAGCACTTCCACATTGTGCCATTCTGTAACTTTGGACGGGGGTTTTACCTCTCAAACCGTTTTTTTTTTTTTTTTTGCCCACACAAAAAGATATGTGTTCGCTAATTTGAAGACCTCCACAAAGGTGCAAAATTTCAAGAAAATCGGAGAACACGTCCCTTGTTAGTGAGTGAATTGTTATTAACGTCCTAAACGACCTGGTGAGCTTCTAAGGACAGTACTTACAGTTTTTGGTGAAGTGGGCTCCGAACCACTGCGTTCAGTATAGACCCCGGCAGGATTTTAACCCGAGACCAGGCGCATAAAAAGTGAGCTCTCTAACCTCTCGGCCCCCTCGTGGTCTCCCTTGTTAGTGATAATTGACCAACAACAAAATGTACCCCGAAGTCCGAATCGCAGCTTCTTGCTTTCTTTATGACTCAGATAATGGACTATTGTACGTCACTTTCCCCTGTTGCTATGGTAATATCCACGATTGAGGCAAAAATATCGAGAGGCAGCAACAAATGGAGAGGGCTAACCTTGCTGTAAAGGGCCTGCACCAATAAACAGACAAAACACTATTCATGGAACTTGTTTCAGCGAAAACTTTTATGAACAAAATGGCGAACTAATTGTAACAAAGCTTTGACGCAACAGACGGTGAAAAAAAAAATGTTGAATACAAAATTGTAAAGCTGCCAAGGAAATCAAATTATTAGAGAATTCTACGAATCTGATCTTGGAGTTGATGACAGATAGCATAGTAGCCTTCACCAGTCAGTTGGCAAATATATATTTTGTACACTGTTTCCCAATAAGTCTTGAAACTTATTTGTTAGTGGTGGTAAAAGTGTATACGTATTTAGCAATGTCCGTTAACTGCGTGCGGTGTCTCAATCAATGCCAAGTTTCTGTTCCTTTTCTCGTTTACACCTTTTGTGTCTGTTGGTGTGTGATTTATTTGTTTGCTGTTAATATTCTCCACGTGTGATGATTTTTTTTAACTCCGAGAGAGAGAGAGAGAGAACTAATATTTGCGACAGGAATGTTACGTAACGTTATCTTAATGTAAACATGTCTGTCTCTGATCAGTGTTGGTTCGCGCTGAACATATCCGTTTTTTTTTTAACACCACCAAAATAAAATGGTGGATTTGCTATTTTTTGTGAGTCTTATTTGATAGAAATTTAAAACATCAGCTTATATTACGTAATGGCGTATACACTGCGGGGAGGGGGAAGAGAAGTCCCCGCAAAATGGAAGCTATTACATTAATATTAGAAATAAAATTTTTCCAAATATGACTTATTTTGGGACAGGAATTATAACAGGTAGCTATGGCTATACCCAGCCCACCAATAGCGGCAACTTTGCAAGTCATATTACCTGGACATGAGCTGCTAAATCGTCTTTTTTTTTTCTAGGAGTCAGTTCTACAATCGACCGCTAAACTTCTAGTCTGCGCTAAATTGAGGCCGAGTCTGATTTTGGCCAATGAGAGTTGGCCTCAACTTAGCGCTGACTAAAAGTTCAGCGGTCGATTGTAGAACTGATCCTAAACCCATTTTACGATTAGCAGTCAACATAGCAGGCAGCTGAAGTCGAACGTACATCCCAAGTAGCAAGTACCAATCCTAAGTCCACAAAATATAACCACTAAATCACGGAGACTGAAGTGTTAGCTCTTGATGTCTTTAAGACTATTGTAGAGGGGTACTTGAAAATGGCCTTGAAAATGGATACGGAAATACTAAATGGACATTGCCACTGTTCCTTTACCGGTGCTGATCGGTGTTCTGCTCGGAGGGAGGAGATCTATGACTGGAAAGCCCCTGTGACCGTGACGGCCAAGGTGAATTGAAGTTGGTTTGCCATTGCCTTTCATCGGGTGAATATGATGGTTTAAGGATGTGCCCTACAGTTAAAGTGGGGTTCAAATTGTAGGTCCTCCTAAAGGGGGCTTCAATCCACCTGTGTTCACATCCCACCGGGTATCGAACCCGTGACCCCTGGATTACAAGACATCAAGAGTTAACCTAATACACATTGAAGTTAGGAAAAGATAAAAAAATAGCAAAAAGTAATATTCGTTTCATAATATTTCAGAACTACAGAATGTGTTTACTTTGCATGACTCTCCAGTTGCTTCTTTTTTTTTCGTAATATTGAAGACGATTTTCTAAAAATATACGAGGTTTATTGCGATCTGAACATTATTACCATAAGTAAACACATTCTGTACAAATACTATATTTGGAATGTTAATACGCAGTGATTCAGAATGATAGGGTACATTGTACGTTGGATGTTTTCTATGAAAAGCACTGCGTAATGCAATATAACGGAGTGACTGGCGGGTTGTCTGTTGCAACATGTGTTTACATAGAACGAGGAAAATGTGTCAACAAAATGTTGCTGTCGGATTGGAAATCAGGAAACGAAATGAAGGGTGTGTGCATGTTGATAGTGATCTTATCTTTATATATATATAAGTGATATTTATTTTAAATCCAGTGGGTGATAGATTTGTTCCCGTCTTCCTGATGTGAGTTTGGTAAATTTCTTTTTAATGATTAAGCTGCAGCTATGATCAACAATAATAATAAAGTTCTGCATTTAATGATAAAAACGGTGTAAATAGGAATGCTAATAAAACTGTGTAATTAGTTATTCAATGTAGTCATTATCCACGTTTATGAAGCATTTTAAACACATTTCAAAGCAAAGGCATTTCTAGACACAATCGACAAATATCCACAAGATAAATCTTGATCACAGCGAGCGAGAATCCTAAGTGCCTGCCATATTTCTTGCTGACCTAAAAGGGGCTGGTTATATTCAATGACAGCACCATGGTGAAAAATCTGGGTGGGCTATAATATTTCGTTTGGAAAACTCGGCGGCTTAGTATACTTTTGACATATGTGTACAATAAAGAATGCTGATAAAACTATGGGCTACAGGAGGAGGGGGGAAGGCTTAGGTAGATTTTGGTGGATGTATGAGGGATGATTCCCCACGACGAGCACTTCCGTGCAAAGTGCAAGACCGTTCTCAAAAACAAAAGTATCTAGTATTCAGAGAGCCTAATAACAATAAAACGAACAACTTCTTTACTCTAGATTACATTCATATGTTGAGTAAACCATTGCTGTACATCTTCATGTAAACCTAAATGCAGATACGCGTCGATCATCTCTCTCTAATTGCAGATGTGAACCGAATAAAACGATCTGTCACACTACAGACTTGTATTTAATATATTCAAATATTATTTGATTTTTAACTTCTTGATGTTAAGCTACAATCCAAAGAACAAGGATCAATAAAGAAGGACAATGAACAAACTAAATTGTATTCATTCTTTCCGCACCTCGAATAACTTTCGATTTTTCTTCTTTGCTGTTTGTTACAACTCATACATATCTCCAGAAAAGAATGGGGAAGTTAACGACAGGGCTTCTTCAAGGTATCACACTGGTGTTTGCTCGTGGGACTGAGGAGAACTCTGAAATATGTCAAGTTGGCTGACGTGAGCGGGACTCGAAACCGCGTCGTCGTCTGTGCTTATCCTAAATAAGCGACCGTAACCACTGGACCGTAGCTAGCCGGGTGATAATTCATCGTACACGTAGTAAATAGACAAAGCATTCCCGCCCCTATTAGTGTAATAGCGAAAGTCCTGACTCGACCAGCACTGGAAAGGCGATCTGACATTTTTTCCTTGATATTCGTTAGTCGCATAAAACGAATAGCGAAATGGTACTTTAAAATAAGACCAGAGTCACCAATTTCCTTTGTTTCTTCGAAACATTTTGATAGATGGGTTGTGATATAAGATGCTGTAAAGGCTACAAAACTATCAGAAGTTTAAAGCAGAAGCGTTCCACAGATAAGCAGAGACGGACCCCAGATGGTGAAATGGATCCAGCCCAAATCCGGTAGAATGAATCCAGTGGTTCGGATCCACTTTACCAAAGAAAATTAATCCGTTCTTGAAAACTTTAAAGCTCCTTTAGAAGAACGCTAACAAACAAATGTGAACACGTGTTTTGCATGTGCTGAACCGCATAAACCTGTAGGAAAGCTTGATGGATTGTTATGAAGTTCTTTTTTTATATTTGTGACAAACAAACAAATGGGGAAAGGCCTTGCTAAAGTTATTTTGAAATCACAGGAGTCGTTTAAGTGCCACTCGAATAATCAATCATATTTTTTTTTTTTGCGACAGCGAATTTCCTCATAGGGCAGACAAGTAAACACTGTTGCAGAATATTCATTATTATAAATGTGAATACATTATACGTAGTAGGAAATGGTTGAAACTTGTCATTTGCCACAGTCGGACCAGATATCTCTTTGTTCGGTGCAATAATGCCAGGCTCTGCGTTACCAGCTTATGCATTACGCGGTTCTACCAATACTAGACGTTAAATTGAAAGGTCATTTTGGACAAGGTCGTATGTGGATTTTTGTCATTTTTTTAAGAGAGCTGATAAAGCCGTTATTAGAGAGACATTCTTATTTGTAGAAGGGTGTTTAGTGGATAACAGGAAATAAAAACGTTCCAGGGAGATGATATGCACACCCCAACACCTGGATACCTACTGACAGGTTCAGGTTTACAGGAAATATATTCATCTCATTTTCCGTAAAAATTTTAGATACGCCGTTATCCAAATCACCTCTTCAATTGAAGGCAGGGTTTATAAGGAGCGTTAGTGATCTTCAGAATAAGGCTTATTCTACACGAGCGGGGAAAACGCGACGGTTTTATCGCGAGCTACCACACCTTGCCATGCTTTTAAATGTACGTGTCTACACGAACGGTTTGACACATACAGTACTTTTAAAAGCATGGGTTTTGTTAGAAGGCGTGACATGCTCAGGGTAAAAAAACTGCCGCTTTTTCCCCGCTCGTGTAGAATGAGCCTAACCTTCAGAACCCGTTTGTTAGTTTGTGTATAGTACCTATTCTGTTTTAATTGTGTAATCAAATTATCTTAACAACCGATAATGGTCAGATCGAAGGGGTTCTAGGGTTTCAGTTTATTATGTAGGTACTTTGTTTGGTCTACTCTGAGAGAAGATAGCGCACTAGTATTTACAAATTACTGTGGAATACCATGGACACAGCTCTCGGGATCTTGTTCATTGATTAGCGATACGTTTTCAAAGATTATGACGTCATTATTTAATTAGTCTTATTACTCATCAGTGGATGAGATCTGGAGATTGCAGCCCATTGTTTTTTCGTAGTAATTTGTGAGTACTAGTGATCTATGTTCTAAATTTTTTGATAATGTTCTTAGATTTTGATATATTTTGAAAATAGTTTGAAAATGGGGGTGGGCGCGAGGAGGGGCCAGTCGATAGAGTGAAGTCTGAAAAAAAATCATGGTCCTATTGACCTGTTTTTGCCTTCCCAATCGATATAGCATCTTGACCGAAATAGACACGGTCTACCCAATAGTTATACAGGGTGCTTTTAAAAAAAAATCATGACCTTGAATCTAAGTGCGAATTCCCTTGCCCAAAACATTAAAGAAAGTTAATTTGAAGACGTATAAAAACATGCGTATTTTAAATCTAGTGACACCAAAATGTGGTATAATGTTTTCACGTTAGCTGACACGTCACTTTTACATCATTATTATGTAGTTATCACGTCATTTGTTGCGATGCCTCGCCATATTTGGGAACCCTAGCTTTCAAACTTGGAATATTTTTACATTCTTATTTAGGTCTTAGGAATTGACGATTCTGTTTATGACAAACACTTTTAAACACTCTGTATTATGTTTACTTGAAGAAAAGAAAAATATCCTTCGCAAATCGAAACATTATAGTCTTAAAACCATTTCGAAGTACCCAAGTTCCAAACATATGTGAACAAGGTAAAAAACATTAGATCTCATTTTTTCATGGTAGATTTAGATAAGATAAAATAAAATGAATTGTATGGGCGGTAACAGCACTATGGCTTACGCCCTTCCCGTGCTAGATTTAGAATGTGATTCCGTATCATCCATCTGAATTTAAGCAGATATACAGGGTAACATAAAAAGGAAGGGAATTTGAACATTTGTTTTCGCTAGTAATAACACAACCACTATTTAGTACTTTTATATATTGTGTTTACATTAACATACTCTGAAAATAACTTTTCTTTAGACAATTTTCTACTACAATTTCTTATATTTTCACTAGTTTTCCTTATAAGGAGACAGTGCATAATATAAATAAATTACAATATATGTTATTAGTCGTACGGTATTGTAGTTTTCTTGTTCAGAGTTGGTATATCGCCTTTCCAGTGTGGGTCCCAGGGCCCTTGCTCCAGGCTGGACGAAGATCGCCAGGAAAGAAAGATGCGAAGGCCCATTCTGTGTGGAACCCTCGCTGTGGAGCACGAAATTGACGAAAAGGTCGGTTCTTTTTGGTTTTTGCAAACTAGTTTTCGTTTTTCAATGTATTTTTGTGAGTGATTCTTCTTTTTCTTCCAATAAAATCACTACACATTTTTCTTCTTTCTTTTTTTCGACGTATTTGTTTTCACCTGTGCTTTGTTTTTGTTTGTTTGTGTTCCACATTGTTCCTTCCTTTTCCTGTGTATCTCGATTCTGTTTTTTTGTTTATAAATGGTGCGCAAATATTGGGAAGTCTTCTTTGTTGTTTGCCCGAAAATGTTTACTATTCGTCCAGTAAGCATGCTATATATTGACCTTTTATTCTCGTCATTCATATTTGATATTGGATTTGTAATATTTCAAATTATTGTTCCATGTTATATGTTTTCCTCTTGCTTGTTTCGTGTTTTATCTCCCTTTCTTTTTTGTTACGTGCTTTCACGATTTAGTTATATATAATTTTGCACATGGTCAGCACAAAGCTGCACGTATCCTTTTCCAAGAACCAGTTAGGAAAATGTCTCCTTTTCCTTGTTAAATTTGTTGTATCGATATTGAGCTGTTTTTGTTTTTTTGCATGTTTGGTTTTTCTCTTTCAAGTTTCAGTTCCATCATATAGTAGTGTTTCCTTTTAGATATTGCTAGTGAAATGAGTTTAAGAAGCTGTTTCAAATTTTTTACACCGATTTTTGTAGAAAAGAACGTAAGGTGAGAGAAATACAGTTCCACATACGAGCACTACCAAATATAACTCGTTCAGTAATTTGAAGCATTACGTATGTAATTATGTTAATTTATTTTCTATTCGGTATCGTATTTTATATTTATATAGTCTTTAAGTTTGTGGACTGGCTGCACAGTGTCGCTGTGATGCACTACATCGGATAGGTTGCGGCATGAGATGGTGCCGTTTCAGTCAGTGTTGTCAGGTGGAGGGGTCACGCAGATGGTAAAAGGTGAAAAAAAAATAGGGAAATCTGTAAGCATTTTTAGGGAACTATGTGACGGTAACCTGACAACACTGGTCTCAGTTCTCTTGTGTCAGCAAGAGGTAGCTGCGTGAAAGCGTGCATACAACGTAAGCAGATGAAATAAGACCACTGTTGTGAAGGGTAGTGGAATGGGAGCGGCGGAACTCGAGAATGTCACTGTTTGAGTAAGTTCCCCAGATCATCATCTACAGATTCGGAACGGTTGGCAAGCACTAACGTTGCAGTTTCTTCGATCTTTTACGTTCAATTTCGGACCGTTTTGGCAGTCCATCATTCTTCAAATTGAATCTACTGCGCAAAACGTTCGTGTAATTTGAACAAAGCACTGCGGCCCAAGCCTTCCTCACTGTTAAATTTTGACGTTTACTCGTTGGTCAAACTGTGACGTTGTCAAGTTCCGCCAATCACATTCAACTACCCTTCACAGCAGACACCGTAGTTCTGCTTACACTGTATGAACGCAATTACCTCTTGCTGACACGAGAGAAGAACTGAAACGACACCATCTCATGCCGCAAACTATCGGCTGTAGTGCACCACAGCTACACTGTGCAGCCAGTCCACGAACTTAATGACTGCACCGTGTTTCAATTATTATTTCAGTTTATATTGCAAATATCATTATTCGTATGTGTATTTTGTAACAGTTCCTTTAATTATATGTACAGGGTGTTATAAAATGATCTTTCCAATTTTGAGCGCGTATAAGTCAGAAGTGGGGATAGATAGAAAGGTGCGGTTTGCGGCATAATTTTCACACACACCTAAAGTTTTAGTATCCGTTTAACAGAGTTCAACGTGTGCGCTATCTGCAGCACGCAGGATATCTGAGCGATGTTCCAGTTCCGCCCACTTACGGTCTAGCATGTCCTCCGTGACGTGTTCAAGTTCCGCGCAGATGCGAGCTCGCAGTTCCTGCAGGTCCCGTACTGGGGTCTTATAGACCACATCTTTCAGAAAGCCCCAAAGAAAAAAATCTAGTGGGGTTATGTCCGTAGACCTTGGGGGCCAGGGAATGTGTCCTCCTCGACCAATCCAGTGACCTGGAAATGTGTCGTCCAAAGCCCTCCTAACTATCGCGGCCCAGTGAGGAGGGGCACCGTCCTGCTGCAGCAGGATGTCAGGTTACAGGTGTTTGACATGTGGAAATGCAAATTGTCCAACATATTCAGATAAACAGTCACGGTGATTGACGCCTCTGCAAAGAAAAACGGTCCCACCACACGGTCATGAAAGAGATCACACCATACGTTTACCTTTCGACTGTCGCGCATGATTTCCCGGCTTGCGTGGGGGGGGGGGGTTCGAGCCCCATATCCGTACGTTGTGTCGGTTTACAATCCCGGACACATGAATTCACGCTTCGTCCAAGAACATCACCGGTCCTCATCGATGCGATTAAGAATCTCAATTGCAAATGCTTGGCGCTTTGGCCTGTCATCAGGTTGAAGCGCATGCAGCAGCTGCAACTGTCGAGACGTTTTACGGATTGATTTGGTTGGGCTCCGGAGAAGTGCTTGTTGCAACCGTTCCACATCTGCTTCTTTCATGCTCGGACATCCAGAACTCGTCCTCTTCATGACACTTCCGGTTTCCTTGAACCTCGTGTACCACTGCCGGATGGTCGAACGTGGTGAAGGTGTGCATCTGTAACTCGTCTGGAAGTTCCGCTGGACCTTGATGGCAGATTTAGTCTCTATCCACCATTCCACACACTGTGCCTTCGTCAGTGCCTCACCTGCAAAGACAAAAACAAAAGAAATTAGAGAAGAGAGATTTGTTAGAAGTGTGGGTATAGAACAAAACTTTAGGTGTGTGTGAACATTATGTCGCAAACCACACCTTTCTATCATTTCTGACTTATACGCGATCAAAGTTGGAAATATCAGTTTGGAAAACCCTGTATATGGGTTTGAATTTGCAATTTTTTTGACGTAAAGTCTTGACAGTTTTTGTAGATTCTTTTCCAAAGTTATAATTGTTTCGTTGACTGTTTTTCTGCAAATTAAGCAGCAATTGTAGTCACATTCCGTTTATTCTCCTCTTCAGTAATTTTGTGGTTAGAATCACCTGAATGAAATTAATTCTATAGTTATTCTGGATTATTTATTGTTTTGTTTTATATGGGTGAATGGTAACGCTTGATGCTTTGTAATCAGAGGGGTCCTGGGTTCGATATGGCTTTAAGGACTACTTTAAGTTGTAGGTCCTGCCTTTAGGATGTCATCTTCGTCCGATGAATGGCAGTGGCAAACAACTATCATCAGTTCACCTTGACAGGTGGCTTTCTTGTCATAGACCTGCCTCCCGGACAAAACCCTCATCACGATAAGAGTTTATTGTGGAGAAATATGCTTCTTTGGGATTCTGTGTTGTGTAGACAATGATTTATACAGTCACCATCTGTCATTTGCCAGTTTTGTGTCATTGATCTCTGTTTATACCTCATATTCGCACGTGTGAGAGATTGAAAGTCACACGAAGGTTTAAGGACGACTGGCATCTATTTGTGGAGAGTCTTTCTTTAATCTTCCTGAAACTCCAACTCCGATTCATGGTGACTTTAATATAAGATTTATATCTTTGTCTGTTAGATGATTAAATTCTTTCTTCAGATTGCACTGATTAAGAATAATGTTTTCACTTTGGTTACGTCTACCATATTGCTAAATGGCCAGCAAAAATATTTTAATTTTCTTTTGGAAAGTATGCATCTTCATCTAACGAGAATTTTGAAATTATTACAAAATTAAAAGTATGATTATACAAGGGAACCAAAAGAGTACTTATCGTTTTTGATAGTCAAAAAGAGAAAGATATACAGAAAATGTCACTTGTCGGTAGGTCTCAGAATAATCCCTATCGGGAGCCAGCACCTTTTCCGAACGTTCCTGCAGATTCACAATAACCGGGCGGTAAAACTGGGAGCGGGTGTCTTGGACGCAAAGAAGCTCGTGAGTGCCTGCTGCGAACAATTTACCACGAAGGTAGTTATCCAAGGAATGGAAGAGGTTGGCGCAAAGTCCGGCGAGTACGATGGATAACAGTGTCTTCCAGTAAAGTCGCTGTATGATATTCCAGGCAACATGCGACCTGGCATTGTCGGCAAGGAACAATACATCCTTGAGTTCCGTCAGTGATGGCTCCTTCTGCTGCAGTGTTTGTTGCACGCGTTCCAACTGCTGCGAGTACAGGTCCACAGTGATGGTTTGGCCCAGTGGTAGCAGCTCGTATACTACACCACTTGGTGACAAGTCTACAATATAGAGAGACCATGGTCTTGCATGGGTGTAGACGCGGTCTTGTGGTGTGAGACACGGTCCTGTGGTGACAACTAATGCCTGGCACTCTTAGGAGGCTCATACAGGACCCACTTTTCATCACTGGTGAGCACTCGATCGAATATAGATGTGTTGTGGTACCGAGAAAACAAAGACAAAGAAGCTGTCACTCGTTGGTCCTAGTTAACTTCCGACAATGTGTGGGGTACCCACTTGTTTGCCTTCCCTATGCGGTGCAGGTGAAGTCTGACTTATTTCATCAAACCAGAAAGCAATCGACAAGTTCAGCACACGTTTTGCTGCTGTCCTGCTCAATGGCCGCCTTCGGAGCTCGTTATCCAGGGTCTGTCGACGCCCACTGTGGGGTTCATCATACAAGGACAAATCTCCCGATCTGAATTTGTGGAACCAATGCCTGGCGTTCATTCATAGAATAATCCCCAAAGTCTTGACGTATTCGGCGACTTGATTCGGTTTGTGACAAGCCCATCAAGCAAATACTTCCGAGCGAGCTGCTTCGACTCCTCAATTCGTCTTCGCCACTACTCGAACAATGACTGTTCTGAGTGCGCAAAGCGCCCGTCTTAATCACGATCAATGTTTCCACTCCCATCCCGATCGTTTTTGCAGCACCTGAGAAGCTTATTTCTGTATCAGTGATCACCACATCTCCCATATGACGTCAAAAACTGCAAGAACTTTTTGGTTACCTTGTAGTTCCCATTCGCAAAAGGTAGGTCCGCATTTTATCACCAGTCATTCAATGAGAACATATTTCTGTGTCTGTGGTCTTTATAGTATTCCAATCCATCGATTTATTCGTTCAATTATCGCTCTCCAACGTAAAAGAAATTAAAATAAATACATTGATTTTTCGTTTTGAAACGGTTCTTTGTTTTTGGATTATCATTAGCGATTATCATTTCAGCGTTTAATGCTCTACAAATTAATTTCCATTGAGAGTGGAGACACGTAGCGTGGCGCTAAGTAGTCATGTTTGCCGATAGGCTCATAATTAAACTGTTAGTTCAGGAAATGGGTGGAATAATATTACAACTTAGACGCAGGAAATTTACAATCATATTCAGCAAACAACATTTAAAGATCGAATATACTTTAGCTTTCATTGTAATAACTATTTTAAACGGGCATGCGAATTGGTGTTTTGAACACAGAATGACGTGCGCACAGCAGTGGGTTATTGTATTGTTGTTGCTTTTTCACAAGAACACTTGAACTAATTGTATATTCATTCAAATCGTTTGGAGTATTCAGTGAATGAATTTTATAAACTGACGGACGCCTCCGCAGTTGGATGAAACGTCTCGCCTGCCACATTGTAAACACAGACTCAGGTTAAAACAATTGCACTCCCCGGAGTTATATGCATTTATTCCCACATCTTCCGAGAAGTGTAATTTTAATAGTTCTTCACGTCAAGGCTGAGTCAGTAGTTGGATTAGAAGTAGTAACGAACTAAAGTCCACATTTGTAGAGTTTAGGTCCGGGTTTGGTGGACTGAAGGGGCGGTGCCATTTGTGTGTGTCGTTGAATGCGGAACGTAAACTAATAAGTACTCTTTTCTTTGTCATTTATGCATGACATGTACGCTGCTAGGTAAAAAAGGAATGAAATTTGGCAACTGTGTATGTGATATTTGACTTACACGTCACTGCGTATCATAGCAACGGCTCTCCTTTTTGTGTTTGTGGGCGTGGCTATTCGGTACATTCTTTTGAAACTAGGAGTATAGTTTGATCTCTCGTACTTGCTTGCAGAAAGGCATGTACACTCAGAGTAATAGAAAATGGTGTATGAAATTCTTCTCGTTCTGAAATTATGCCCAATCTGGTAACACTGAAATATTACGATGCAAGCACACGCATCGAACGTTTATTTTAAATCTTAAACGAATTCGTTACTGCCACATTGTGCGACTTGTTGTACTTAGAAAGTACATGCCTTCCTTATTTTCTATAAACCTGAGTGTACAATAGCGTGTGCCATTTTTTGTCACTGACTGAACACTATGGGTTTTGGAAATGCTGAGCTTCTATTTTTTTTCCTCTGCAACAACTTTATATCTGAGTATAAAAATAGTTTAAAGGAGAGTGATAGGAAACAAGTGCTGTTCGTAGAATTCGTTGTTAAGTACGTAGTTGATAACCCAACTGGTTGATAAAAAGAATAGTAATATCTGTACTTTGACCAGTGTTTACCCGGAAAAATCTCGGTAGTTCACCGCTATTGTAAAAGAATGCTTTAGAACACTTCTTATTAGGTTCTCCGTTACACAGCAGAATTAAACGGGCTGAATTATGTATATTGAATGCGTTATTTGATGTTGAAAAGTATATAATGTTTATTTACTCTGGCGTTAAATGGGAATGCAAGTACCACATTGATGCATCATGGCAAGTAACGAAGACGTGAATTTAAAGTGCATAACACGATACACATTTTTTTTTTTTCAAATCGCTATGGGCTGACTTATCGCAATATCTATCTGCACATTGCAGTTTATTGAACTGAGAAGATAAATTGTATTGTTGATCCTTGATTGACTAAAGAACTTAAACTGTTACATATTATTTCTTTTAGTTTATACTATATTTAGTACCGCATAAGATTGATTAATTATCCAGAAACAATTTGGTAGTATGTAGTTTGCATTGCTCTTATTGCGTCTGGTAAACAATTTATCTAATTCATTGTATATATGTTAAAAACTAAAAAGAGTAGGTAAAGTTCATTTCCTTTTAATTTTATTACTAAACAAGGGCTTTAGCTGCCAGTAAAATCTTATCTCCATAACAACAACATTTGACAGACTTTGGCTGAACCTCGCCCTGATTAAATAATAATAATCTTTAATGGAAGTAGAGCAGAGTTCACCAATATCTTTTTGTATTTTTCGAGTGAGATTCAGTCGTTAAGTCATATAGTTTTTAATTGCATTATTATTAACTATTTTTAAAAGTTTTACTGCTTGTATTACGACTCTTTTATTAAATCTAATAAAAAGTTTTCACCCATTTTGTTCAGTCGACTTCAAACTTTCCACAGTTGTGCGTAGTTGATGACAATACGCAAATTATGGAATCCGAGATGACCGCAGCTTCAGTTTAATTTTATTTTTATTCCTGTCAAGAAACCCCTGGCACTTCCGCAACCCACATGGTCACATTGTTTTGGGGGTTAGCTACCATTGAAGGAAAATAAAAATTCAAATACAACAAGATATTGTCTTGAGAAAATGGTAACAAGGCAGTAACTAAACCTTAGTACTATAACTATATACGATGCACCGGAAAATAGAAAATATTTCATCTTATATCTATTAATAATTATATGACAAATAATAAAGCATACGGTTGTTATGGCAATTACTCTTGTTTACGATTACGTGAAAACATTCTCTATAAGCACCCGACGCTTTTTTAGGCATACAACTCCTAAAAATTATTTTTAAAAAATGAGAAAAAAATTTTTTTTTTCTACTTTTCATAAAGGTCTGGTTTTAACTATTTATTTGAGCTGAGTTGTGATAGATGAGCTCCTGCGTAGTCATGTGATTACCGTGTTCGTCTTCGATGCGAGTGGTACTACCTTGCATGTTTTACAAAATTATCTCCCTCATTTTTCTTCAGGCCGAGCCTGGGTCTGCGGCGGTAGGCCATCGGCTCGAAGGTCCCGGGTTCGAGTCCCGGAAGGGGTATGGGTGTGGATTTTAACACTTAACAGCTAAAGGCAAATCGTGACGGACTGAAGTCCAAAGTTACTAGACAGGCCCACATAAAAATAAAGTTTACCAAAGTTTTATCATTTTTCTTCAGTTTTCAAAACTCGAAAGAAAGTTGCGGGGTGAGCTTCTGTTTAGATTATTTAGTTCAGCACCAATTTTTATTTTTAGTTTCGATTTTTTTTCCCCTTTTATCTTCAAAATTGTATTGTTTTATTTAGTTGTTTTTTTCGTCTTATTTTTACTTATTTTTGCACGAGTTTTGCACACGAATTTTGTTAAATTATATTTTAAAGAATTATGCTCGTAGATTGAAGAATTAATTCCTCAGAAACAGTAAAAGAAGTTCCTTTGGATTCGATACATTCGTAGTTTCCAAAGTGGTTAACATGAGAAAGCGTTTTTATCAGAAAACAGCTGCTGAAGTAAATTGTTCCTTCGCGCATATTTTTCTTTGTTCTCAGTTTTCAGGAACAAATTGTAAGGCAGTGAGCAGAACTGGAAAACTGGAAATTGAAACATTCGAAAGAGCATGTTGTTGTTGTTGTAGGTTTTTTAATAATCGCCTAAAACCATCGATATCTTAATATATTACCTATCTTTACATAGTCCAGGTCACATATAATGCATTTTAAATAATGAATGATTGAAGAATTGATAATTAATTAATGAGTTGTTGCTTAATCAGTTTACCTGTTATTTAATACCAAAAATAAATCTGTTTCTGCAACAAATTGATACTTAACAACAAGCTGCTTTCTAAGCCTGTGTTCTGTTTGTACCAAAGAGACCTTGGATGCTAAATTTGGCTTTTATCCACTGCGTTCAATAGTAGTGTTCTGTGTGTTTATGTGTGTGTGTTGTTGTGAATGGGGTGTGGTGTGGTGTTTGTCTATTTGCGTTTTCTGACCAGTGGCTCTCTTGTGCTTATGGTTGCAGCCGGTGGCGGGGTCTGAGGAGAGTGCCCTCATGAAGGTAAAGCGGATGCTGGCGGGAACGCTTGGCCGTCGTGGAAGGACGTTCGGGGCTCGACTCGAGGAATTGGTAGTTCGAGGCGATGCCGAGGCTGTGCCTGCTGTGGTTCAGAGACTTTGTGTTTTTATCGAGACACACGGTAAGTACAATGTTTACTTTTTTCTTTACATTTATAGGTGATTAAGAGCCACGTTATACATGTGTGTGGAGGCAACGAATATGGGCTTTCTAATCGAAGTTTAAATCTTAATTTCTAAAATAAATGCAGTTTAATCATTGTGACACAAATTCTGAAGTTTAAATTCCTTGTCTGTAGTTCGGGCGGTATCGCGACTGATTACGAAAATCGGGTGGTACAAATCCCGACGAGGACACTGGGGCTCCCATGCCTGGCGCTCTGAGCTACACTCAGCTTCCTATCAAATTGAGTACCAGAGTGTCCTTGGTATTCCTGGGCACGTTGGGAGGTAAAGGTGGTCGTGCGTGCGACTGACCATCCCACACTTCGTGTCCTTGGTCGAGAGTATGTGGAGAGGACCACACCACCTCTACATCCCCCATGTTCAGGGTGTGTGCACATCTTACCTTGTAGTACAGCGGTACTTTGAAACCGTATTGGGAAAGACAAGCAGGTTCAAATCCTGCTGCTGCCCATCCTGACCGAGGGTTTTCCTCAGCTTCGCTAGTCGAGTGTCGAGATGGTACATAATACTATGACCGGAGCCGCTAGCTTCTATGATTTCATCCGGAAGAGTGCTTCCTAAGGAAAATCGTTCCTCAGACATGACTGGCTTAGGCCACCACGGTCTGTCCAGCCCGTAGAAGAAAAAAATAAACTATTAAAATATATCCGTGACGTCATATGTAGTCTACTGTTTTAATTAGCCTTTCAGTTAGCATAGCCGTCCTAAAAGACATTGGTCGAATGTGTTTTTTACATATATGTATTCTTTCCCCATGAATTATAGAACACTAGGTGAAGAGAAAAAATGGACCAATTGTTATATAATTTACTAAATAGAATACGTGCAAGCAAACCGTATAAATTGTGCATCATTCCACTTTAAGGAGATTGCATTTCTCTTACTTTAAAATCTTGTGTAATTTTTTTCTGTCTTAACTTCCCTCATACAAGTTAAAGTAAATCATTAAACAGTTTTAGTAGCCCAGGGAAGAAGTAGACTGGAATAGAACATGGGTCGTCTGGTTGATATCCTTCCTAATGTTTTAACTGAAATACGAAAAGTAAAGAAGATTTCGCTCTGTTTGTACATGCTTTAAAATGTTATTTCTTGTCAGTATTTGTTTTAACACATGCGAAGGTCATGCATGTAGAAAATTCCTTTATTTGGACATACACTTATCAACAAAATGTGTAAAATTAGTGTTCGGTAGCTGTATTATTCTGGCTACGATGGAAAGAAATGTTTAAAAGAACTAAACGTGAAAGACGAATCGCAAAATGGCTGTTCAAAATTTATCTTCACAAAGACGTGTTAAATGGCCAACAGTTCTCGTGAACATTAGTCTACTTCACACTTCTTAGAGAGCAAAACTAGAAAGAGACACCATCGGCAAGTGCGCGACGAAAGCAGAAATTTCCGAGTTTTCAGACAGCAATGATCTTTGACGTCACAATACAATGCACATGCGCAGAACGTAGTACGCTCGGAGTGAACATAATATTTATTATTCCTTGTCAGTAATATCTTTGACAGTTACGATTTCAACGACTTTTCTTGTGTTGTACATTTCGAAGTGAGAAAAAATACGTGAGGGTTTTGTTTTCTCCATCCTCGATAATAAAAGAAGTCTAACCTGACCACTAACCCACCTTCGTCGGCTCGGCATTGTGCGTTCGCTCGCTCGGCAGTATATTTGAAATATTGAAAATAACTATAAAAGCATAAAGGAGCGTTTATTAATTAGTAAAACCATAATTTAGTAACGCTTAGTTAAGTAAAAATAGTTCGGCCTACCTGGCGATTGAACCCGGGTCTGCCCCTCAGGAAGATGACACTGTACCACCTAGGCTACGAAGACAGCTAGAAGTAAGCGTTTTACAAAGATATTTAGAACGCGCCGGAACAAGAGAAGCAGTTCCGCACTGTCCTGTAACGTCTTTGCAGAGAGAACTGAAATTTTCAGAGGCTTATTCGAAAGAAAACATAACGCTATAGTAGAGATTAGCCCGTCACCAGAAAAAAAGACGTTCTTTTCGATTGAAAGTGAATGGGGAAATTCGTAGTAGGCTGAAACTACGTACACAAAGTTAAGAACACACACATTGGAATCTTTTTCAGCTATTTTTTGGAGCCATAGCACATGCCCCCCCTCCTTTTTTTTTTTTTTTTTTTTTTTTTTTTTTTTTTTTGCTCTGGAAGCTAAATGACACATCGGAGGGAAGAATGGATGTGAATTTCGGACTTCGTTGTTTGTTTAGTAAAATTACTGGGTTACACCAACTTTCCTCTTCTTTAGATGCGACAGATTTTTTTCAGTCTCATCAAGTACGGCATGATAATATGAAAAGTCGCTGAACTGAAAGGTTAATTGAGGAATTGAAATTTTTCTGAAAACTTAACATTTTATTTTTTTTTATCCCCATTCCCAAACGTATTTTGGCGTTACAAGTTTTTCAGACAATGTCAAAATCATATTCCATTGTAGATGATCTGAGCGGAGGAAATTGTGGATTGAAGGACTCGGGAGAATTTTTACATTAAACGGAAAAATTGTCCAACTTCAACAGCTTGAGTTACTACTGATTTTCGACGTTGTCGATGTTGTTGGAGCATTTTAGAATTAGCTCTGGTATGATAATAATCGGCGATAATCGGTATCGTTAACTGGACTTGAAAGTGAAGTCAGGAGACGAAACTATAGAGAACGTAGCACGCGGATAGTGTGACAAGTTTGAATTTAAATGAGTTTTACAAGTAGAGAAATTGTCTGTTTGAAATTTAGCGAGAGTTAATAAAATTGTAGTTAGCGTTGGAGTTTCAGCTATATTGCGATTTATAATAGGTCTCTGGACTTTGTTTATACTTTTTAAGTATTCTGTTCTGCTTCAGTACAAATTTTCTTATTTACAGATAGGTTTATGGTGACCAAGGCCTCAAATTGAAATACAAGGTAGATGTATGCACTGAGGACTGTTAGATAGCATCTAAGGACTGGTTCCAGGTGCGAATAAATAATCGCTATCGAAGAAACTGAAGGCAAATACGGAAACCAGCGTTTGGGCTTTATTACCTACTGGACTTGATTACCACCTCCTACCTTAATTATGTTTTGGAATTCATTTATTTCATAATAACATTTTATACTTGACTGTGTTTTCATGTATAGATAAAACATTTGTTGTATTCGTTTCACTAGATTTCGACACGTGTTGATCTGTCACGTGCATATACGAGTTCCTGTCGTGGGGAATTAAACTGTTCTAATTACGTTTTAGTATGCCATAAGGAACCGTAGCAAGTTCGTTTCAAAGCCAAGCTCTTTACGTCAGCCTTAACTAGTCGTAGCGCTCTAGGGTTGTAAGGTTGACTGATGCCCTTATCAAATCCTACAGTTACTTTTCAATTTCAAATTCATGGAGTTAATATAGGTTACATAAATAAAATGTCTTGTGCGGGGCAATGATTAAATATTTTCAGAATCTATAATTTGTTTACTGTGAGTCAGAAATAATTATTTATTGAAATGAATTTAGACCTTCATAGCTGTATATAAAAAGCTTCTATAGTTTCGCTTCGGACTACACATTGTGTCAGTTCTTCTGTCTGATTTTTAAGCCCTGCTAGGCCCGTAATTAATCGAATCAGATTTTTACCAAGGGTTCGCTTCGATTTGATCTCTGTTCTTGCGCATTGAACGTAGGGGGAGGGGTGTTGCCATCCACTTAAATCTATGTAATGTAAGCTGCATTTATTGGAGGGCAGTGGCAAGCTACCGTTGTTTTGCCTTGACCAGGGATTTTCGGTTTAGAAATCTGCCTTTGGTAGGAAGACTTATCATAATTATTTTTACTTCTCTCCAAAGCTAGCCACAAAATGAGAAAATCTGATGTTACTTTAATGCTGTGCTCATCCCGTATATTTAAATGGTGGTGGCTTAGAACGATTCCGTATTAACTTGATTAAACAAGTTGAAGCTGCGATTCCAGTAACAGTTGCAAAGGCTCCGTTCCTTGATTGCATTTTAGCTACGAAAGCATTAATTCTTATAAAATTGACTGGCAACTACAGTGCTTAGGTACGAGAAAACTCAGTACTTTTCTGTTGTATCGAATAATGTTCAAAAAGTTTGGAGCAGCTAAGTATAACTGAATGGAAGCAATTTGAACAATTATTTTTAATTAGTTGGCAACACTGAACTACTGCACCAATAAGACGATTCTGGAGCTCTGAGTTAGTCTAGTTAGGACCTTTCCAACGAGATATCATACATCTATGTACACCTTATAGTTTTTTTATATTTAATTTCTGGACATGGACGGACGGACTTGATGAGTGGGAATAGAAGGTTCCCTGTGCTACAGCTTTCCTATCAAGGGACCTCAAAGTGGAATTTTTGTACTTAGTAAATAAAGCGTACAGGTATTTATAATGCCATACCAAATAAAGTAGTAAAATAAGGCAAATGCTTGTTAACTTGGACAAAATTTGTCTATTTTGTCTTTCAGTCGTATGTGACAACTCCTAAATGTAATAATAATAATAATAATAATAATAATTCCTCTATTATAATACAGTGTAAATGAAATTTTGGGGGAGATTTTTCGCTTGAAATAGGAATAATGTTTAAAACAAGTGATTTTCACAGATTAAAAACATAAAACATGTTCAAAATAGCTAAACGTATGTTCTTTTCATTAAAAAGCTTTTATTTTTTTACGACTTTAAAATGTAATTTTATACTTCTGTTCAGTCACTTTGTGAGTGTCATGCCGTTGTAGAAGTACCGGATTGATTATTTATTAATTCCTCAACGACAAATTCGTGAACATGCCCCTCCCATGTGAGACATCTACTAATAAAAATTAAAATAAGGATTATTTTGGTTTCGATTCCGTTACAAAAATGTCGCTCAGCGAGATAAAACGAGGGAAACTGTACAACTTAGTCGATTTTTTTACTTGTCGACGAAGACATATTTTTTGCAAATATCTCCCTCGTTTGGCAACATATCCGGACAATATTTTCCTCAAAGGTACGTCATGTGATGGTGAATATGTCTGTAAGACAACAAATTTAATTTCAGTATATTTATCTTTGAAATAAGACAAATCAGTTATAGACATGCCACAAGACTTTTTTTTTGTCCATATAGCTTGATCATATGTTGCGATACACGTAGTCTATTTTTTTTTCTGCATCCATTTTTAATTACACGTAAAAGGAAGAAGACCTTTAGTTCCATCACCTTATTGCACTCGTTTGTCATGCTAGTGGCTTTACCTCAGTTATAGCATTTCACGTTTCCACATCATCTCCTTCCATGTGATAGTCAGTCGCTTGGTGGCCTTCGGTCGCTTCGGTTCTAACCGGAGGAAAATGTCGAGTTATTTGACCTCTCAACTTTTTTGAACTCAGTACTGCTTACTAGATGTTATGTATCTTTCGTTGATTACCTCCCCCCTAAAAGTTCTTGATATCACATAATGGTATTTTTCTTTCTCGCACATTTATCGCATCAGCAATTTAGTTTGTTTTTATTCATGTCGATGTCAGCTATGATTTATGTGTGTTTTCTCTCACAAACATTCGTGATAAGATTTATGGGCAATGAGCCATTTTCGCCGTATGCTGTTTCCTGTCTTTGGAGAACTACGAGACAAGCATGTTAAGCAGATATTACAGAGTTGGGCAAATACTCTAAGTCTAAGCTGCAGGGCAGTCTTTAGAATTTCCCGTAAAGATAACCACGCTCTTGAGGTTGTTCTTGACAATACAATAAGTAAATTGCAGTATACTATTACATTCTTGCCGCAACTGGTACTTACTTACTCTATGACTTACGGAACTCGCAAGTTCATAGACGCAGTTACAAACTTTTGCCATGGTACACTACGAAAAAAAAAAAACATGAGTAGAAAATACAATGATAAAACCAGACGAAACGTAATAAGACGATACCCATTTTACTCCTCTTTTACGTGTGATATACGTTTAAAAACCGTCTCGATTAAACTCCCCACCCCTTGTAACGGTGTTTGTTTAAAAAGACAAACAGCACAGGGAGTGTGCGCTGTTCCATCTTCACTGTATCCATAGGGGGTGGTGGTGACAACTGTCACACCCTGTAGACGTTTATTTAGTTTAAAATGTAAAATGAATCAATAATTTGAGAAATTGTGTTACTCCAAACCATAAAATGTCACAAATGCCCCCCCCCCCCAAAAAAAAAAATAATCTAAAAATCATGAAGTTATTTGTAAATTTATCATAAATACTAGCCTATATTTTCAATAACAACATGCTTAGAATGAGCGAAAATGCTTTACGCTCTTTCTTAAAATAAAATAAAATAAAATAATAGCTGACCAAAGCAAATACGTTTTATTTACAAACTAAAAACGTGTAACAGTTTCGCCAAGTACTTAACAACTTGGCTTCAGCAGACACACTAAATCACATAAACAAAACAACTTCTAGTGAGACAACTATCTGTGGTTCCTGATTGGCCCCTGTCAGCCAATCGCGTACCGACTACACAAAGTGAATTCGTAATTAACAACAATCAATAGTTCCCTCTCATCCCCTGTTCCTACTACATTTAAGCATACAATACCAAAATAAGCCTTGTCCTGTAGAAATTATTTTAAAAGTTATATAAAAGAAACTGAGTATAAATGAAAAATAAAATAAATGAAAAATGTCTATGTCTTACACCAGAAATACAACTTAAATTTTAAGACTTCTTAATAAATTTTCCCAGTGTTCATCAGTTTTATGTCCCGAGTTCCACTTCATCGCTTTTTCACCTTCCACTTCTATAGATCTTGCTTCTTTCCATTCACTGACAGTCCTTCTATCTTCCTGTCCCAACACTTTCACTTCACTCCAATCCACTAAACGTCCCGTGTCTCTTATATGTTTGTAAATAACATTTCTCTCCCGCTTCAACCTAACATCATCTTTATGTTATTTTATCCGCTTTTTATGTTTAGTTTAGTATTCCTTTTATTTATTTATTTATTTCTCCATCTTTCTTTTTACTTAATTTGCTTATATCACCTATAAATTAATTTCTACTGGATAAGGCTTATTTTGGTATTGTATGCTTAAATGTAGTAGAAACAGAGGAGAGAGGGAACTATTGATTGTTGTTAATTACAAATTCACTTTGTGTAGTCGGTACGGGATTGGCTGACAGGGGCCAATCAGGAACCACAGATAGTTGTCTCACTAGAAGTTGTTTTGTTTATGTGATTTAGTGTGTCTGATGAAGTTAAGTTGTTAGTTGGTGAAACTGTTACAAGTTTTTAGTTTTAAAATAAAACGTATTTGTTTTGCTCAGCTATTATTTTATTTTGATATGGAAAATATCATAGTTGGTGTAGCTCCAGCGCTCTTTCTGTTTACAACTAAGGAATAATGAACGTAACAACGCAGAAAAGTATTTTTAAAAGTGAACTAGGGGGGTTCTAAAATTACCGACGCATATATTCGTTTCAAACTATCAGCTTTCTGATAAAAAGAAAGTAATGGATTGCTACATACATTTAAAAAAATATATTTACTACCGTATATTTCAATAAATAAAATAAAGGAAATATAATTCCAGATTAGCTTTGCCAATAATTGTCAATTAACGTTGCTAGTTACAAGAGCTGTTAGTGAGGCGAATGAGCTATCAGGTGAATGGCACTTTCGAACCTCCCCGCTGAGGTGATGATGAACTTCTCCCAGCGGTGCTTCAGTACTACCAACCCAGGAAAAAAACTATGTATTTGTCCTTACTAGAGCTGAAACCGGGTCACTTTTGGTGACTCCCAGTCTGACCCGTTTCAGCTCTGGTTCTTATACCACTCCACATCGTCTATGACGGCGTCGTTACTGGAACTGATGTTCTTCTATACATTGTTTGACTGCAGGGAACCAGTGAGAGTCTGACGGTAAAACATCTGGTGAGTAGGGTGGGTGGGATAACATTTCAGTTATATTCATTTGCTGCAAGGAACCCCAGGCAGTTCAGGGCACATGGTCTGCAGCTCAGAAAACCATAAATAAATAAACACTCTAGACGAAACCACCGTGATAGTTGGAAAAGAACGAACAAATGCACTTTACCATATCAGTAAATAAAGTGTCCCTAAATCTGCTGCTGTTTTCGGTGCTAGAAGCTGAGTTGAATTCGACTTTCAAAGATTTGCGGTTCATGCGCTCTCTCCTAGATTAAAACTTTGTCCCGATCTGATGATTTTATAAACCTTTGGCGCATGGGTGGATTTATTGGGGGGCATTGCCTCCCCAGTCATTTCAGGATTTAGGAGAGAGACCCTGGGGGGGGGGGGCAATTACATTAAGGGTGGAAGCTATTCCGGAGATTCTTATAGTCATTATGAAGTGGCTAGGGGCCAATACCCCCCAATAAATCCGCCCATGGTTTGGCGTAAAATAGCAAAATCACAGGAACCCCTAAAGACAAGACAGCCTTCAATGAGAAAGCAGTTCGACGCGTGATCACTTCGTAGTGATACGTCGATCTGATCCCTTAACCTTTTTCGATACTTAAGGAGTAAATTCCAAGACCTTTGTTCGACACGTATGCCTGTTGATATGTACTACTAATATTATTACGGGAGACTCTTTGAGGAAATGTTGTTTCTTCTCTTAAGTAATGGGGACTGACAAGTATTTTTTGTAATTTATTAAAATTTTTTGAGAAAAAAGTAGATTTTAGTTTTAGTTCATGTAAATATTATATATATATAACATATTTGTTATGGACGGCGGAGTTTGAAATACTGCAGATAGCGTTATCTACTTATGTGGGTTGGTTTGATCCAGATTATCTATCAGTTCAGTGTCCCTGGTGATGTTCTCATATCATGCCCACAAACCAGTACGTTTCGTTACTAGATGGACATAGTTTGCAGTCTGTCTCGTTCATTTCCTAGCTAGATTCTCTCTCTCTAATATCTTCCATCTTTCTTTCTGAATGGTTTCGATGTCACTTGTGTAGTGTTACCAGCTTCAAAATGAAAAATTTTGCAATATAGCATTACAATGCAAAAAAATGTCAATGAAATTATACAATATACTGTAAAAAATAACACTTTTTTTGTACAAATTTGTGTAGAAATTCTGTTTGTTTAAAAATGTAAGTAATGAGTAGAATAAGTGTTGGGAATTTCTCATATCTTTCTGAAGAACAGTGGCGTCGCCAGAGCTAAGAGAACAGGGAGCCACATTCCCGCTGGAGTTCATTGAACGGAGTAGTTCGGATTCTACTTTATAAAAAGCTGTAGGCCCGGTCTTTAGAAGCTCACCAGCTCGTTTAGGACGTTAACAACAATTTAATTAATGAATCAACATTATTTGCACAGTTCTCAATCGGCTTTCCATCTTTAAAGCTTTGATTCTTTTAACTTGGCGTTGATTGGCTAGCTTCGGAAAGCCACGACCCGAGTTGCACTAGCCGTGTAGGAAACGTAAATACGCGTCCAGGACTTGATGCCCAGTAAAAGTTCGTAGGTTTGGTTTTCTAACCCATCGTGATGCCAGTGGGAAACTGAGGGAGCTACTTAATTAATAAGTACGTACTACGGTCTCGAAAACCAGATAAGGCAAATTATTATTATTAATTATTATTTTTTGGAAATTATTGCAAAAGCTATCTAGCAGGCAGATCCTGTATGGAGTGTCGACCCACAAAGTTTAAACATTTCGTGTTACAGAGAGAAAAGAGGGAGCTAAATTTGCGTAGTGTTATACAGGTGTGGTTGCTAAGCACATTGAGTTTTCTAATGTGATGTTAATTTTCAACAAAGTAGCGCTAAGTATCTCAGTAGTCAGAAAGATTTGTCGTATTCACTGAGATGCTCAACGAACAGTTGATGACGTGTGTATGCGAATGGTTATAATGAATTTGTGAAAAGTGATGCCTTCTTTTTGATGTTCACTTTGAACTAGATAGTTTGTATATTTCGGCTAAGTGCAATTTTACTTTTAAAATACTCTTTTATGATGAAGGGATATGCGTATAAGTAACGTGTTCCGGTAGATGTATTATAATCTAGATGCGCTGGTATGCTAGCTTTTAGTGCCTTATTTTGAAATAGGAATTTGTCACCAGTCTTTTATCACCAGCAAAGTAACCCTGGCTTCATGTGACAAAAATCTAGTTCTATATATGTAAGTAAGTACGACATAATATTTACATATTGTGACTGGTGCTCCCTGAATTTTCCGTGGTCCCTTTCCTTGTATATAGTTCGCTTGGTAATGAACTGACAAACAACATACTTATACAGTTTTTTTTTTAATATATGCCACTGATAGAACAGATAATGTTGATTTCTAAAAATGGTTTAAGTTTTTCTGAAGAACGTTAAGAAAATAGAGTTTTGTCGATTTAAATTTATTATTTTAAGATTAATCATGTCATTAATTACTTGTAATGAACGTGAATTCTTAATAAATTAACATTAATTATAAATAAACACACCGTAGATGCTCTTATCTAAAACTAAATGATAACAAATTCATTACTAATTAAAAAGATACATTGGAAATTAATGAGCCAATATTAATTTTGTCAAATCCGAACGGTGACCTTTCTTATAAGGTTTTATGCGCTTTTAACTTAGTTACCTTTATTAAATCAATAAGAAGATCCGGACTATCGTAAAGGTGACTTAGACTTTACCAAATTAGATGGTTTCAGTTGCATTTTTTATACCTTTAAACGCCAAATAATTAATATATTCCACTGCAAACAGGCAGGGACTAATATAATGATGAAGTCACCAATTTGCAGAATTACTGTAGTAGGGCGGTTCGCAAAATAAAACTGTAAATGATGATAAGAAGGATCTAATTATTTAGATCATTAAAAATTATATAAGATCGGGAGACTAAAAATTATATAACATCGGGAGACACGTTGTCATTCCATGCAGGACGCCATTTTCCAAGATGGCGACGAAAACTAAAAATGCCTGTAACTTTTCTATCCTTTATCCGATTTCCATTAACTTTCTCAGCCCCTATTCAACCAATTTACACCAAATTTGATGGGTAGCCTTCTAAGGATACCTCTGATCCTCAGAAATCCAAACCGATCGGAAGAAATATACAGGGTGTTTAAAAATGTTTTGGTATAATTTCAAGTGTCATTCGTCTGTTCTCCGGGCTACTTCTCAGCCCCTGCTCAACCAATTTTAACCAAATTTGGAGGGTAGTCATCTAAGGATACCTGGTTCTGATCCTCAAAAATTCAAATCGATCGGAAGAAATATATAGGGTGATTAAAATTTTTTTGGTGTAATTTCAAGGGTCATTCGTCTGTTGTTCGGGCTACGTCTCAACCGATTTTCTCTCCATGTATGGTTGTGCTACCTCCGTCGACGCCGACCTTTGGTGTTTTGCCGTCCAGCTCTTCACCACCGTGTACACCTCTTTTGTCTGGAACTCTCGTCTCTTCGTCCATTATAGGTGAAGTCGCGAATGAAGTGATAGGGCAAGTTGCAAACGGCATCTCTTTATTAGAAGAAAACCTCAAGAACATTGCGGCAGCTACCTGATGAACCTCCTTTCGATGTGGGTGCCGCCATTGAATTCTTGCAATTCAGAAAGGACTCAACAAAGAACAGAAGGGACTATAAAGAAATTTGTGCGCTTGAAATCCTTTTCTGCCTATACTATCAACTTCTTTCATGAACGCGTTCGCCTACTCGCTATAGCTTTGCAGTACAACTGGCGCGTGGCGGCGGTCAATGCTCTGGCACCTGGATCCCCGGCATAACCGCGCATTCAACCTATCTTTTTCCGGCCAATGCGATCCTGGACCCGGACAAGAGTCAGAAGACGAAGACGGAGGGGCCCCGCAAGGCTGGGCCCTTCGCCAGCTAATCCAATCATTGACGTCTGGGTTGATCCATTGGGGGCTCGTATGGTGACCCACAACCCAAGCCTCCAATGCAGCTCCCTGATCCGTTAGCGGATTTCATTATTGAACTCGACCTTCGCCCTGAAGCTCTGCACTGGCCTCCCAATGACCCGCGTTTGCTATTACTTTACCTGGACCAGCTCCATCATGTGGACGTTCTTCAAGATTTAAAAATTCAAGAACAATGGCACTTTCTTCGTGAAGATTGGAATTTTTGGAGAGACCTTATTCACGATCTCATCGAAATCATTCACCGATCGGATGACCACCCCACAGTTGAGGAGGGTGACCCTCGGACGCTCTGCATCTGGGGAGCCGTCGGACGACGATTGGGACCCCTCTCCTCCCACTTTGTTCCAGTTACAACGCGCACTCGATTCTGCCATCGTTAAACCTTTTCAGACACGGGGGAAATTGGTGACTGGTTTGCCCCTCTATCCTTTTGCCTTCCGTGGCACACCTCACTCTTTACTTCCTGTGCTCGAAAACATGGCTCAAGCACACCTCCGTCCTCCTTGAAGAAGTGCAACCTTCTCAGATCAAGACCTCTTTCCCTGTGTTTATTGTTGAAATGAGTGATAGTTCCGGCAGACATATACAATTGCTGCCAATGGACTTCCTGAATGTTACCGAAGTGAATAAAGGGAACAGCGATACCTTCCTTCCCTGCTAAGATTGATCTAAGAGACGGCTTTTATTATGTATCCCTAGCCGCTCATACTCGGCAGATTTTCGGCATTAAGTATTGTAAACGATTCTTCCAGTTCAAGCACCTTCCAATGGGGCACCTTAAAAGAGTGTGCGTCTGTGGACGTTGTGCTCGCTCTTTATGCAGTGCGCCATGCGAAAAGAGCTTGAATGCAAATTTGGCCAAGTGTGTTCACTTATGGTCTACTATGATAAAATTCTCCTTTACGGCTCCTTTTACAAGTTTCCACTGCCGTAAATATTTTATGCAACTCATCTTTAAGTGTAAACGTTTCCAAAATTGTCTTAGTGCCTCTGCAGACGATCATTTATTGGGGCCTGCAAGTGTCGTCCATCACCTTCGATATTCAGGTACTGCCCATATACTTGTCCATACTTCGCAGTATTCCCATTTAATACTCTGATGGAAATTCAAGACTTCGACAAGTGATTGCGGGTTACTTGACCTGGGTCACCCGTGTGATCTCCCTGTAAACTAACCAGTGGTCTCTGTCCTGCTTCAATACTAGTTTCCGATATGGACGGACTCCTTTACAGATTCGCAAAGTCTTCTCAGTGCCTTGATCACTCTTCCAGCCCGTCTGTGTGCGCATGCAGGTTTATGTAGACGCCACACCAAACAGCCTTGCTATAGTGCTACCTGATGATACTGAAGTGTTTGTTGCCCATTTCACATGTGAATATCCCGTATTTGTAAGGGAATTTGTGGCAGACCTTTTAGCTGCCCTGCTGTTATTTCCTAACCAGATAAACATAGTTTGTGATAACCAAGGTCTAGTGTATTGTATGTGTAGAAAAACGTATCAAACTGCTTACTTAATTCCTCTTGCTCACTGCATATTTTCTTGTATCAATAATTTTGCTATTACGTATGTACCAACTTATGGAAATAAAGCAGATCAAGCATCACGGCGTCCGTACAGGGCGCATCGATCTGAGCCCACAGCCAATGGGATCCTGGTGGGCGGAGCATCGGGAATGAAACTGCTGCTCCATAGGAGAGAGTACGCGCGCGTGCGGCTTAAATTGAATTTGGTTGGTTCACGTGCGGAATTTATGTTTAGACTACAATTTGAAAAAAAAATAACAAGTAAGAATCCAAATATCAAATGCATGAGTGCATGATTACGTTAATTACTGCAGCCGAAAAAAAAACGTAAAAATTTTAATCCAGGGACGGATACCAATTACCCCTGCCCCACCCATATGAGGCCCCTATATAGTGGATGTAATATGAAACTCTGGACTACACCCTTTCATGTGTTTTTTGTTTCATTCATTTAGGTTTTGTGGTTGCGAAGATATAACGTTTTCAAATAGGGTGATTCTTTTTGAAACACCCTGTATTTCTTATTTTTGAGAAATATATCAGGTGTAGAGTAAATATCAAATCAGATGAAAGATAGCAGGGTTATATGTATTACCTTTTTCGCCGCCATCTTAGAAAATGGCGTCCTGCACGAAATGTCAGCGTGTCTCCCGATCTCATATCGTTTCTAAAAAACGTGTATACGAAGCGGCACCTTCTTATCAAGATTTACAGTTTTCTTGCGGAAATTCGTGCGAGCCAACTCAACTACTGCCTACAATGGAACGTGTAGAACTTGCATTGAATTGTATGTCTTCCAAAGCATATGCAGAAATTGTAATCTTAAAAAATGTCTGTAAACCATCGTTGCTTATATCGACACTCTTATTGGGTTTTAAAGCCTGTTATGTTGACATTAAAGAAATATTGCTCATTGCTTGAGACGACATAGCCCCATCTAATAAAGCATAGGAGGCCGATTTTGGTCTCAAGATGTTCGTAAAGGAACTTCTTATATACATTTTGTGTATGTCTGATGTCTCATGAGGGTGGGAGGGGAGGGAGTTAGTTTTTTTTGTCCCTTAGATGGGACAAATTTGGGACAGTATAACTCGTGGCACGGGTGATCTACAAGCATGATGATGATTTCAAATTGTAAAGGAGGAATTAAATTGCTGGTGTTATTTTCGTCAGCGTACGAAAGTGATTTTTATGTGTAAAGTGCGTAGCTTCTTCGGGACAGATAGTGTGCTCTAGTTCAATTATTTTTACTGTAAAATATAAAGAAAGGAATAAAAAAATGTTGGTATAGCTTGTGTTGAGTCTTGATCCTCGACAGTAGGGAGAAGGTGGGGTGGGGTGAATGCGTAACAACCAACTTCATATAAAATTTTTGATAGTTCAAAATTAGTTTTTTGTGTTATCTGGAAGTGTTTACCTCTGTTTAGCCTTTTGTACGAAAAAAACAACATTTCCTTCAAAGTAAATGCCACATGAACTAAATCTCCAACCAATCTTGCTACCTTACGACCTTTTCATAAAATCCCGTTTTTCTCCAGAATTTTCGATGGGGGGAAATAACAAACCACTATCAGTTCACCTTACTTAGAGATATTTGTGTTAGAAGCTTGTTTTCGGATACAGAACTCATATACTTCTCCTAAGACTGATAACTGACCTCCCTTAGCGAAACCAACTTTCAAGCAAAAGATGGGAGTATTAAGGTATCTCGGCATTCACTTAATGAATGAAAAGGAAACCTGGCTTCAACAAAATGAACTGTCTGGATGAGGCTCGAACTCATTCTCCTCATAGCCTCTTCGTAGTCAGCGACTCAAAAAGATATTTTCTTTCAGTGCTATACGAAAGAACTTATGACTTTGACTGTGGTTGTTATCCGTTTAAGAATGGACGTCTTCGGAAGGTCATGGGTTCGATCCCAGCGGCCGACCATCCTGACTGAAGTTTTTCCAGGATTTTCTTAAGGCACACCAAGCAAATGCCGGGATGGCACCTTCAACATAGGCCGTAGCTGACACCTTCCCTAATCCTTTTCCCTCCCCATATCCCGGCCTGAACCTTAGATGCGTAAAGGCCATTAATAAAATTAAAATCCAATGAATGGACGTAGTTGAAATCGATGGTATCAGCCTTTATAAGAATTGTGTATCAGCTTATATGGTATTTATGTAGCCTGTGGGTATCCGCATTTAGAAAATTCCATATGTTTGTTGTATGGGGAAAGCATTGTATGGAACCGTGGACGAGTGTCTCGTCATTAGCATCGGGATTCGTCCGCGAGACCTACAACACCTACTTGAGTTATGTTAAACATTGGCAAATGCAGCTTAAAGGGGATTTCTATGCTGGTCCTCCGACTCGTAAGCGAGACAACGAAGTGTTCATAGAGGGCGCTACGATTTCTTCATCTGGAACAAGTCTCACAATCAGTGCAATAGGGAAAATGTATAAACTTGACAATTAAATTCTTATGTAGTGAAACGTGTCTAATGCGCCACTCACTCAGTCACGAAAGATTGTTGAAATAGATGTATTGGGTGATTGCTAAGCCGATAACCGCTTACGTCATTATGTATCGAACTAGGATGTCTGTGACGCTGCAATCGTAACTTTGAACGCCTGTAACTCTGAAACGACACATATTTTGAAATGTCTTTAACGGAACCTTCTTTTTGTTTTGATGTGAATCACCTTTCCTAAGTTTGACTATGCAATTTTACAACACACTGTATATCTATAATGTCGTCGCGTCTTCGTATGATATAACGACAGGTAGCAGTTAAGCGGCGAATATGATCCAAGTATGCATTGTACTTATAGAAGGGTTCGCGACATTTTATCGTGCTTGGTGTATCAACAAAATCGCTCTATAAAGTGCATATACTGCCATTTCGCTGTTTATTAAAAAGAAGAAGAAAGTAGCATAAAATGATGTGATACAAGGTCATATCAAAACTACGCAGTATGTGAAGTGATGTGAAGCTAACACTTGAATAGCTTCTTTTTTCTTTCTTTTTTTCATCTCATTAAATCAATATAGCAACCATATTCAACAAGAGGTTGTTATATCGAGTGGTTAAGTTCAAAGAATAATATTTTTCTTCAATCATTTCCTCCTTTGTAAATTGTTTCGATTTGTTGATGTTATATCTAGTTTGTACTACTTTCGATTCTTTTTTTTATCAACGCCATGAACGTCAATATCTTTGATGTCGTCATAATAATGTCATCTGTTCGCCTTCTTTTTATTATAAGAATATTTTCCTCGTCTTAAAATGGATTTTTCCGTGTTTTCGTGGATTTCTTTTTCTGTTATTGAGGTCAAATGTATAACATCGTTGTGTTTGCTTTTTCAGCTGTTTTGATGAATTGTTCAGCTTTTTCTCGTGAAGGTGACAGTTTGTTATTGATTTGCATAAAGTTGCAAGCGTGATGATACAATAGCAATGTGCACTTAATCTAATATTAAACAATTCTAAGTACTGTATCTCTCTCTCATAGGGAACTCGAATCTTGCTATTGCTATGTGTGATAGAGTTTTTAGTTTTGGTTTAACCTAATTTTACATGATCGAACTCTATCATGCGACGTAGGTACATGTGTTCGAACCCTACGACCCGCTATTGTGCCTGAGGCTTTCCAGGGTTTCTCTGTTGCATCAGGCGAATGCTGGGATAGTACCTTAAATAAGGCCCTGGTCGCTACCTTCCACATCCTTTCCCGTACCCTATCCCGGCCTTAGCCAAATATACCTAAAGGCAATAAATGAATTCAGTTCTAATTCTAGCATGTGACATGGGTGTCCAGAGAAATCGTACTTCAGTAACATGTGGCAAGATATGATGGTCAATACAATGTCTCCCACTCTGCCGTGAATTTTAAATTTGAACTTCGTTGATCTCCTTCAGGCCACTTTGGCTTTGACTGAGATAGGAGAAGGGAGAGACAGAATTAAGTCTTCTAAGGCCTGGTTTGAAGATACCATCCCGGCAATAAACCTGAAATAACTGAGGAAAAAGTGAAAAATCTGTCGGGTTACTAGGATCATTGCCAGGACCTTTCGATTTCGAATGGTAAGCCAACAAACACTCTACGAACTGAGCTACCAGTTAGAACTCGACCGTGGTTAGGATCTGACCTTAGTAGTAGGTAGCCTAGATATAGCCGTTAGAAATTGTGTGCTCGTTAGGACGAAAATTAAAACGAAAAAAGTAGAAAAAAAAAGAAACTACTGTACCATTTCCACGGCTATAAAAGGAAAACACACACAACGAATTTAAATTTCTGGCGATTCGAAGTCCGCGACCGTAGAAACTTAACCGTGCAGTCTGGATCTCCACGACTAACACATCACAGAACTAGGTTTTACTTTTACTGTGGGTCCGTGAACACTGAATCTGCACCTTGATTGAAGAACTGGTAATGGGTGGTATAGTCCCATGAGTTCTGGACTGATCGGTGCACGGTTGTGGCACATACTCGATGGACCTAGCATGTCAAGAAGCTACATGGAGAGTGTGTAACTTGAGTGGGATGGCATGATTCCTCGCTACATCCCTTCTCGGCTAATATCTACATCCATTCATGGACTTTATGTAATTACATGGAGGTGAGGTATCCAAGAAAGGCAATGCGCCATGTAAACAGTCCATGGTTGAAAGAGTTCTATAAGTTTAGCTCAATTGAATAATGGCAGGGCCTGTCTCCGGATATCAATCCCATGGTGCACCTGTGAGACACTTTGGGGAATGGGGAGGCCCAGCCTGTATTCATGAATGTTATGAGATGCCTGTGCACATTAGAAATGTAAGTGAGGAAGACTACGAAGCATTATTACATGTCGGAATTGCGACCAATGACCATTTGGATTGTTGTGCAATCCAAAGAAGTGGAAATTTAGAATGAGCATATTATATTTGAAGTAGTAAAGCATTTTCGTCAGTTGTTTTCCAGTAAGACGTAGATAATTTTTTCGTTTTCATTAATGTCTATTAGATCGTTAGTAATAATAACCTAATTAACAGTACCTTCACTTAAGACAGAAGTGTTAAGAAAATAATTTAATTAGGCCACTTCTACTTTCCTCAAGGTCAGTTCAGACGTTAAGTTCTTACGCTTTTTTCTTAAACCAAGTATTTTGCTTTTATTGGTTCATGTGGCCCCGTGACTGTAAGAAGCGGCAATCATTTGCTATTTTTTTCTCTATTACCGAAGAGGTTTATAATGCATACCTCCTGATCTATTTGTACCAAATTTGACATGTAGATGATATGCCTATCTTTACACAAGAAATATTCCAAATCTACCCACATATCAAGTACGAAAGGATTATTTGCTTTCTTTACTATGAAAAAAGGCAAAAAGAACAAAGAAACTTAAACTATTTGCTAGTTCACATTTCCCTGCTGTGTTGTTTTTATGGTAAAACTATAAATAAGTGTCTTTACTAACCAAATGCCACTCTGCAGAAAATTATAACGTTCATTGATTATACAGAAAAAATAGTTAGTTCGTTTTGGGATGTGATCATAGAATTTCGTTTTACCACGGTTTCAAATCGTTTGTAAAAAAAAAAAATTAAGATCTGTGTATCGCGATGGCCATTGTTCGGGAGAAGCATATTTGTGTTTTGCTCATCATATTTCCAAGTTACTTTTTCTCTGTTTAATATTACTAAATATGTATTTTATTTTTCTTCGATAGGATTGGAGAATGAAGGACTGTTCAGGCTGAGTGGAAATCAGAAAGTGGTGGAACGTCTTCGAGCGTCGTTCGATCGTGTTGGTGACGCAGATCTAGAAGGCAGTGGTGATGTTGCTGCCGCAGCTGCTTTGCTGAAGCTTTTTCTACGAGAATTACCAGAACCTGCCATACCAGAACATCTAGCTACAGAATTGCTGGCAGCTCACGAAAGTAAGTCAGTTTCCTGTCTTTCTTCTCTATTTCAGATTTTAATTTTTGCACATGTGAATTCACCTGTATTTATCTGCCTGTTTCTGTAGAGTTTTCTCGTGAACCATATGTGGTAGCCCGGGGTGTTTCAATTAAGCGCTTATAACGATCATAATCGTTTATCCTGAACATTAAGCTTGGAGAATGTTCTGCATGTATCAGTAACATCTTCGGGAATGTTTCAATATATCCACAGAGATACTAATAACATATCCCTAAAATAAGTATGTTGTATGAGCAGGCGAGTACCCTTGCAGAAGAAAAGAAGGGAAAAGTATCGGCCAGTACAAGATCTATATTCTAGGTGCCATTCGTTTCGTAATACCGAGGAAGGACGTGCAAAATCTTAATCAATATGGTCCTGATGACCGGGGCTCGCACCCGCGCTACCACCCCAGTTCTCAGTTAGCGACCGTAACTAGTGGATTACTAGGACTGGGTACTTTTTACTTGTAAAATACTTTATATTGAGCATCAGAGTTTAAAGTACTTGTATTATCTACACCTTCAACAACATCTTAAGAGTTCGAGTTTGGACGTATCTCTTGCGTAATCGTGATAATACTTATCAAACAGGTAAAAGTGCCCTCTTATTAATATCAGTCAATGGTCAGTTTGATATCGAACGATTGATAAGATGAAAACCCATTTTTAGTTATGTAGAAACTATTTTTCGTTGGCATTGGAATGTTTCATTGTGTGGTTTGAAATACATAACACTTCATTCTAATACTTGTGTTCTGTGAGTGTCCTTGAAAAAGGAATTTAAACAGTAGTTTTGTATCAAGTTATTATACTTGCGGATTCCAATCATGCATGCGTTCCTGAATTACAATAGGCAATCCGAAAACAATAAGAATGTTAGCTTCATAACTTGGTGGAAAGAAAGTAAAACAAATCCGATAAAGGGAGTTAATTGCAGACTGTGGCATGATAAAGGAGGTGAGTACGTGGAAACAATATCATCATATTCAGCCATTTTCTATCCACTGCTAGATGAAGGTCTTCCGCATTTCCCCCGCACAGATCGTTGTCAAGATCGTTTTGTTTGTTACATCCTCCCTCCCATCCAAAAAAAAAACAAAAACAAAAAACAGTACAATGTCAGGGAATCACTCTGGCTAGTCAAATAGTACATAGCAAATGGTGTTATTTTATCTGGCGAGCAACTTTAATAATAATAATAATTTAACAAAAAATGTTTACGGTATAAAGTTAGGACGTTCCCCGAAATTTACTGGACTTCTAATTTTGCATTTACCGGCACTTTCCAGCACATCGCCACATTTTAATGAAGTCAGTTTTAGTATATTTATCTGCCTCTGTTTCAGCGCTAGTCCGAAATCTTGAAATGGAGGAAGCTAATTCAATGAAAAGTACCTGCGTTTGCAGCGTCACTGGATTAAAAAATGACCAGATAAATCGAGATCAAAGTAACTGCCTTTGCAAGAAGTTCGTGAATTCTCGGCTGGTCAAAGCATTCGTGACCTCTCGGGCGCATTCGGCTGCTCCTCAAATGCAAGCCTTCAAATGGAAGAAGCTAACCCCATTGCAAAGATCCTACCAGTTGTGTCACCAGATTAAAAATGGCCGAATCAGTCGAGGTCACTGAAATTATGACTTGCTTTCGTTAGGGCATTAGCGTGCGTTGCAGACAGGCGAACAGACAGGGACAGCGCTTCAGGGGGCTAGGGGGGCTGAAGCTCCCCAAAATCTATCTTAGCCCCCATGGTAAGCCCGCAGTTTTATCAGTACTCCTTATTTCATACGTATGTCATAAACTTAAATCATCGCCCGACAGTTTCAAATCAAATATTGCAACCTTCCCGGGGCAGGGGGGTTATCCTGGCGTCGTCATTAAGAAGAAAACAAAGTTACAAGAAGATTTTTGCGAGTAGCGGGGTCGCAAAAAATTGGAAATTTACTAATATCAAGCTTGTTACTCTATTTGCTCAGTTGGTGTACAATTCTGATTATTTTGTCATTATTTTCGGGTAATTTGTAGGTCAGAAGACAAATTTGAATTTGGGAAAATATTTTTTTGTACGGTCGTGGACAAAGCTTCCTTCCCCTGAGATGTGTAGTTAATTTTTTCCTTGTGATTTTTTTAAAAATACTTTTATCTCACACAAAATATGAGGACTCTAGAATACGTTCGAAGTATACAGAAGTGGTGTTCAAAAGTATTGGGGGACAAAACTATACTTTGATCCCGAATGTACGATATAATGTTAGAAGACATACAGAATAAAAATTCTACGTTTCCACTTTTGAGTTCTAAAGCTTTTATCCGCCACTACTGGGGAGGCCACACTTATTCAAACCTTTCTCACGTGATGACTATGTGTGCAGGTTTCCCTGTTACCTACGCCCGTTTTTTTTTTTTTTCAACGGTACCGCTACCGTCAATATCTTTTTCAGCGGACATAGTAATCTAAGATAGCGAAGAGGGTTGATTTCTGTTCAATAGTCGACTGAATTCTGGCGACTGGCCACCCTAAGAATCCGAACAGTTGTGACTGGACAGACCGAGCGGCCGTGGCTCAGTGGTAGAGCTTATCATTCGGGTGGTGTGGGTCCAGTCCCAGTGGCTGACCATCCTGACCGAAGTTTTTACAAGTTTTTTTTCCCTCAGTCACATCAGGCAAATGCCAGGATGGTACCTTTATCGTAGGCTCTGGTCGACACCTCTCTGCATCCTCTCCCCTGATCCATCCCGGACAGAACCTTAGATGCCTAAAGGGCGTAAATAAAATTTTAAAAAAAGTTGTGGAGATCTCATTTCAAACCAAATAGTATTTTACAATTACCGGTGGGTGAGAAGTAACGCTTGCTGCCTTCTAGTCAAAGGGTCCTGAGTTCGATACTCGGTCTTCCGGCAAAAGACGTGCCTCTGGCACTCATCATTATATGTATGTAGCCCCCACCCCCATGCAGTGTAAATCTTTACGCTAATCGTCATGTGATCAAGATGTGTTCTAGGTTCAATTTGCGGTGTGGATCCATTGAAGTACTTATTCGAAATTCACTTTTTAAGTCTAGGTTCTGTCCTTAGGAAATCTCCTTCAGCCTGTGAAAGGCAATGTCAAAGCCCATTGGTTCATATCCTTTAAGTTACATTAGGAAAGAACGCCAATCATTATTAATAACTATGTATAATATTTAAGTATATTCTTTTATCACATTACCATTAAACATGAATGTATTTTGTACATTAAGCAGTAAAACTTTACAGGGTTCATACACTACCTGGAAAACCTGGAAAATCTGGAAATCTCAGGGAAATTGATTTAGGAAGGAAAAATCCTGGATAATTCAGGGAAATCGATCATGTCTAGTAAAAAACCTGGAAATATCAGGGAAATTGAAACTTCCAAATACTTCAGTTAGGGAAATATAATACTATAAATATTATCAGGAAAAGAAAAACTGTAGAGTAAATATTTTTGTTCATATTCAATTAAGTTTACAATTTGTGGGTGGTTGGAGGGATTGTTTGTCCCCTGTTGGGAAGATAATTAGGGGACCCTTCTGTTGTTTTATTTCTCTTTCTACTCTGTCTTTTGTCTGATATTTCTTATTTATATAACCACAATTCCTGGCTCCATAAAGTTTTGCAGGACTTGTAGAATGAAGTTTCGAAGGACTTGAGAGGAGCGGGGGAGAGTATTTTGGAAAAATGTTCCAATGTAGAATTTTTACAATGAGAGAGAAAAATGTGTAGAAAACATTTAAATGTATTTTTGGTATAAGAACATTATATTTTACGTTGTTTATTCTTTCTTAGAACTAATATATTTGACATTGATTCCAGCATTATAAAGTTTGGTTTTACAGTTACAATAAAACACTAAAATTGTTAATTACAATAAAAGACTAAAATTGTGAATTTTGTTCCAATAAATCAGCGTGGATAGGGGAATGGCTTGAACAATTGCAAATGGATACTGTGATGATTATCTGTGCTCTAAAGTTTTCGATATTTTAAATTTTAACTGTTTCTTTGTGTGTACAAAATTTGTTTAATTGCAATTCATTGGGAAGAAGGGTGGCCATTCTTAAATATAAAGATATATTATTATTAAAATTTATATATTAGTTTCTTCCACTAGACCTGGAAATTACAAAATTAATACCTGGAAAACCTGGAAAATTCAGGGAAATTGAGTTCAATATTTTTGTATGAACCCTGCTTTACTCAAAATCTCTTTCATACTGACATGTGTTAGTACGATCATTCATTTACAAAGCACGTAACAAATTGGCCCGAACATTTAAGAAGTTAGACGCTTAATATTACCATAGCAATATTTGTAGGTATATCGCTCAGCTTGATTCTTCAACTTTTCTACAGGTCTTTCGCTATCAAATCGTTCCTGATAACAATCGTCGTGAGTTGCTTTTCGAAATTTCACAATGGCGTTACTCGATGCCACAACACATTGAGGCCTCACGGCCTATCTCGTATGTTATTCACATTCGTTGCCAAGTTGTTACGGAAGCAAACAACCATTGTGTGTAAAGGGTGCCAAATGATTTTTTTTCCTGTACAGTTCTTTTAATAGACCGGTACAAACTTTGAAACTAAATGTGATGGAAGTTAGAACCATAGCAACGCATAGTCTTTTCTTTTAGGCGTGAATTAGGCCACTTTATGTCGGGGGTACAGTTTGTTTCAGCCAAAGAAATGGAAAAGGGTAAAGAGTGCTCTTATTTTAAAGCGTCACCAGCACTGGTTTCATTTTGTTACCAGGTAGCAGGTGATTGTGTCCTTCTTTCTTTACTTTGAACTGCGTCTGTAAAGAAGCTTTTGATGTATTAAGGACATGTTCTTTGTAATTTCCATTAGATCTTACAGACAATTTGCTCTACTTCTTCGTGTCACGTAGACACGTCTCAACAATGTTCAAGACCATTGAAGTTGGCTACAAAATATATTTGAACCCACTTAACATAAAGATTAATGACATTTTACCGCAATAAAGTATTGTTTATTAGGATGGAAATGCATGTATACTTTTATTTGGTTTTAAAATGACATTTTAAAGACACTATTTAGAACCCATATTGTTTTGAATTTAATTGTTATTTGTGGCCATCAGGCATCGCTGAGACCGGGATTTTTTTTTTTCAAAATTTATTTATGACCTTTAGGCATCTAAGACTCAGGCCGGTATAGAGGAAGGGAGAGGATTTAAAAATGCGGTGGCCTGGGTCTACGTTGAATGTGCTGTCCCGACATTTGCCTGGTGAGACTGAGGAAAAACCCTGGATAAACCTTAGTGAGGATGGTCGACCGCTGGAATCCAACCCACGACCTCCTGAATGCTACACCAACGCTCTACCACTTACGAGCTACGGCAGCTCGGTGGGTTAGGGTTGGAGAGAGAGGATGTTGGATGCAGCTAGTTCTGAGTTCTGTAGCCGCGACGGAAGAGTTGTAGCGTGATTATGGGTGGGAAGACACTTTTAATAGCCAATGCGAGGTAGGTAGTGAAAGCGCGAGTTGTCGCTGATTGGTTGTGCACTTCCCACTTCACCCTGCGAGGTAGCCAAGACCCCTCTCAGAGGTATACAGAGCTCGGAACTGCACAAAATAACCAGGGCCTAGTTTGAAGGTACCATCCTGACATTCGCGTGGTGTGACTGAACAAACCTGGAAAAATCTTCACACCAGGATCGTAAGACCTTGTGAGTGCAAATGAAACACTTTAGTAACTGAGCTAACGGTCCCACATTAATCCATACAGAAGTGTGAGAAATCTTTGAACAGAATTCACTCATACGTGTTGCAAATTCTGGTTAGATTTCTGCAAGTTCTAGAGTTCTGTTTTCTTTTCAAGATTTTTTTTTTTTTTTCTGAACAGAAGAATGCTCTATTCCAGTTTGTGGTGACAAACCCGGAAGGAACATTTTATCTTCTTTAAATGCCTGTACTAATTACAGTAATGTTTTCAGTTGTTCTCACTGCAGGCAGTCTGCGATGCTGTTTTGTTGATAAAATTAATAACATGAGCGATAACAACTAGCTGTATGACCGTCCCGATATGGGAGGAAACCTCTTGTCACCATTACTTCTAGACTAAAAAAAAATGTTTGAAGGTAACCAAAAATAAAAACTGACACGTGTAAAGATCTTTAGTGAATAAACTAAATAGTGACAAGTATAAAGATCCATCAGTGAAATAAATAAAGCGTGAAAAATGTAAGAAATCTTCACTAAAATCGACGAGAAAGACAAACACATACTCGAATAAAGGAGCGACGCAGCTCGTGTGTTAGTATTCCCTGGTTATAGATGTGTCAACTTTTTGTCAATGTTTTTCCGTGCTCGGGCCATCATTGTAAGTACACGCTACACCACGTACTGTACACTAAGTTGTAGCATAGACCTCGGTCTAAGGTTGTGGCATAACATAAATCCCAGTTATAACATAAACTCCACAGTTTCTGTTCAACAACCGTAATGTAAAATTCGAAATACCCATTAAAAAATTAAGAAATGGAGACATGTTTCCCTCCAATACTTCGCTTCGTTTTGGAGATACAGCGTTTCCAACTTGGAGTCCAAACTTAACCCATTTTAATGAGAATAAAATGAATTGTTCTCAATAAATCAGCAACGATACATTGAATGAAAATTTCGCTTGCTCAGATTTGTTCCTAAGATAGAAAGATTTTCGCGATTTTATACCAACTACATACTTTCCTAAGATATGTCATACATAGTTTGCAACACTTCAGTGTGTGCTTGACGTATGTTTTTATTACCAGTAAAGGATGCCAAATACCCCAAAACGACGTAGTGCTATTTGTAAAATTTAAATGTTTTACCAGATTGGCAACACTGACAATCCGATGACATCGTGTTTTCACTCCACATATGCACCATGTTGTTAGGAACAAATTTCAGCAAGCGAAATTATAATTCAATGTATCGTTTCTGATTTATTGAGAATTATTCATTTTTCTTCTCATTATAAGGCGTCGACATTGGGCTCCAAGTTGGAAACGCTGTATTTCCAAAACGAAGCGAAATCGGACCCATGTTTATAGGAACATTTATTCTTATTTTAGTGTGACAAATCATGTCCCGAAGTTTTTGCATATATGACTGGGACACCCTATATGTATTCATCATAGAACGATTCGGTCAATCTCAGTTGAGACTTAAGAGGGTAATTTCCTGAACGAAGAACTAATAATTTCCAGGAATTTTACGCACCTTCGCCTCAACATAATATTCCATTCAGGGTAACCCAAGTAAATTGTTTCGTATTTTCAAGGGCTGTATAAAATTGAAGGTATTGACAGAAGCATGAACGTTATTCAGTTTTAATAAGAGCATCATGATACGGATATCTGCCCACATAGCAGAGTACATCCCTGGGACGTCCCATTTAGATCCCATTAACGTCAGATTTCTCAAGCTCCCATAGCGATGTCCTAAGGACGTCCGTGGGATAACTCTGTGGGCAATACAAACAGTTCATCCCGTATGGAGGTCCCCCGGAAAGCCGTGCGGGATTACCTACCTGGAATTTCTATAAATTAAATCGACCTTACTATTATTATTATTTAATTAATTATAACTATACGAAGGATATGCCTTCGTATAGTTACACGAAGGATTAATTATAACTATACGTCCCATGGATGTAAACGGGACTTAAACAGGACGTCCTACGGACGTCCCGATATCCTGCGAGGAGATCCGTCAGATGTCCCTGGGACGTCATTTTGCTATGTGGGTGAATACAAATCTGTAGTTCCAGTAGGTGAGAATCTACAACGGCAGCACATTAATTATCTTCCTGTCCTAGTAGGTACTGAGTTGAAAGTTGCCAATTTTCCCCATGGACCTCCCACCCCCCTCTATCTCGAGATCGCTGATTCGATCTGGATGATTTATACGTCTTCGAATTCGTCTCACCGAGACCTTCCAGCGACATTTTAACCACCTTCAAAGTCATGGTAGTTGTCGAGTCGAAAGCTGTTGACATACGAACTGTGATATTAAAGCTTTCCAACTTTTGCTGCTTAAGCCTAAAAGAGATGAAAAATCTGGGTGTGCCTCTAAGAGTTGGCAACACCTGTAAATTTTTTATCGGTTTAATATTATCATTAGCATTCTTGGCACAGAGGCGTGGCGAAGTTTACAGCTCAGTGCAAAATTGTAAACAACTATCTTGGCATCAATCTCCGCAGAAAAGATCTCGCGCGTGTTGGATCTACTCCAGTCAGAGAGAAATAAGAAAATTTTCTTGGAACATTTTTCATACTAAAGTTAAGTCTTTTAAAAAAATGTAATCGGACATTTCATTCAGTTAATTACATAAGAAAAATATAAGCATTAATTAAGTTAAATAGTGTGAGAACTGTGGTGGTACAGTCGGTGAACTTTCCACCTTCAGGACTTTGTGAAATGTGTCTACGTATTATATCTACTCAACCTCGAATCATTGCTCCTCTTCTAAGCAGTTCCTGTGGCTGGCGCCGTCACTTTCAGCAACTCACGTAGCTTCTTGGGGGTTAGTGGGGCTTATCGCTATCTACAGATTCGCACTAGAGGAGGAGCAGCGGGTATTCAACAGTATTGTCAGGTAGAGGGAAATTTTCCAGAAAACGGGAACATCTGGGCCACATAAAAGGTCAAAGAGGAAAATAATAAAAACCGAAATTGTGTTGAATTTTTGGCACTTTTTATGTATAAATTTCAGTAATTTTGAAGCCGGTTTTTTTTTTTTTTTACCAAAATCGGAAATTTTTTCAGTATTTTGAGGGAAATATTGCGACAGAAACCTGACATTAGTGTTGACACCATTGTCACGCCCGTTACCTTAAATGATTTTTTTTTCAGGTGTTCCTGAGGCACATAAGTTCAATACCAAAGTTAGTTAGTTGAATTAATTTTAGGTTCAGTATCTTCCCCACTTCCGCAGAGTTAAGAACATTTTCTTATTTGTCACAAAGAGAAAGTGGGAAAATCGTTGTGTACAGAAGGAATTTGAATTTAATTTACTGAAGGTCCCTGGACAAGATGAACCGATAGTGTTTTGCCATTAACTTCATCGGATGAAGCTGACGTTCTAAGGACGGGACGTACAGTTTAACATGGGCTGCGAACCGCTTGTCTCCCCATCGGGATCGACACCGAGACCCCTTGATTATAAGGCAGCGAGCGTGCGTTACCACTCAGTGTTAAATATTACAGTGAATGTCTGGTAAGATAAATTTACTACGTTTAGCTCATCTGAATGACGCTACTAAGTTGGTGACAACACCCAGCCTAAATCTAGGAGCTCGCCACGATCTAATTCTTATATATTAGGCAGTGGAGACTAACAGCAAACAAATTGATTAATTGTGCGTGAAACAGTGGATATGATATGGAGTTAATTATGATTGAATTATCGATAAACTGCTAGATTGGTCTTAAGCCAGAAAAGTTGCAACTAGAAATTCAACAGAGGACCTTTGAGATTAGAACACAATGTAATTGACTCGACGCCAGTGAAACCATGAACCTCAAATTCCCACGAGCGTCTCGCAATTGAAATTTGTGAACTGGATGTGTACCGAAAGGTCCGAACCTGACCTCTAACTTTACCCATGGCTGCTAATCTACGAAAAAAAATGTAATAAAACATATTACTAGTAAATATAAACATAAAGAATGTATTTTGAAAGAAAAAAATCTTGCACCCACCGGGATTCGAACCCAGGTTTCGCCAAGCCGATGCTGTCTGTATCCACTGAACCAAGGTAGGAGCTTGCAAACTGATTTGGACTATTTATTTACACAGTACGTATTACGTAACAAGCAAGATGGCCGTCTCTCCGCAAATTCCGAGAGCAAGACTGCGAATTCCCCCTTATTCCTTCTGCATTTGATAAATCGAAAAATTCGTGCCATTTATCAGTGTGCACTATTATGATTTTTTTTGTTTATTATAAAATTAATGTTCTGTTTTTCTTTTTCTTTTGCAGAGTTTGCAGATGAACCAAGGGAATATGTAATAACAATGCGTCGCTTGACATCGCAAATGCCAGACCCCAATCGGCACTTGGTACGATACCTCGCAGGATTTTTACATCGTGTTGCAAAGCATGAGCCCCACAATCGTATGAGTCCAAACTCTCTTGGAATAGTCTTTGGGCCCAACCTCTTTCGAGTTGGCTCTGGGTACAGGGGCCTTCATCAGCAAACATTAACCAATCAGTTAGTGGCGAGACTTATCTCTGACTACAACGCCATATTTGAAAACATCGACACGGATATTCAGCCACGGTAAGTACGCTTTTTATTTTCCATCACAAAATTGAATGTTTATGTTTTTATGTAGTGGGCGAGGGGCCTACGGACGTACAGCATTTTGAATGGGGGGGAGGACTTAGTATATTGTCGAAGATTTGTGGTGGTCAGTGGATCCTATTGAACGTGTGTAAACCAATCTCTAAACATTTTTTTTTTTCGACCTGGCTAAAGCCGACTTTTCATGTACAGGAGCTAGCCATCTACTTTGGGTGCAATTTGGTTAAGTAGCCAATAGAAATTACGTGCAGACTTGGCTCAGTCTAACTTAATCTAACCTAACCTAGACTAAACTTAACGTAGGTAAACAAAGCCAACCTACGTAACGAGTGAGAAATAAAGCAGGCTTTAAGTTTGCATTGTAAACTGTAAGTAAAAGTACCCACATAGCAAAATGACGTCCCAGGGATATCTGACGGATCTCCTGGCAGGATATCGGGACGTCCGTTGGACGTCCTGTTTAAGTCCCGTTTACATCCATGGGACGTATAGTTATAATTAATCCTTCGTATAACTATACGAAGGCATATCCTTCGTATAGTTATAATTAATTAAATAATAATAATAGTAAGGTCGAATTAATTTATAGAAATTCCAGGTAGGTAATCCCGCACGGCTTTCCGGGGGACCTCCATACGGGATGAACTGTTTGTATTGCCCACAGAGTTATCCCACGGACGTCCTTAGGACATCGCTATGGGAGCAGGACCATTCTGACGGTAATGGGATCTAAGTGGGACGTCTCAGGGACGTACTCTGCTATGTGGGTATAGACCTGGATATATTTTTTTGAGACGGGACAATCTCTGTACAAGAAATTTTCGAGAAAAGACACAGCCTCATTCTTGTGTTGTGAGCGACACTAGTACGAAGTCTGAGATGTGAATTAATGATATTTCTTACGTAAAAGAGGAAGTTTGTTTTTCCGTTTTGAATGTACACTAACCTAACAACATATAACCTGAAATACGTAATATAATATGTGTTAGAGGGGTCAGAAATCTACATACCTTCTTGGACTTTACGTCACAGGTCTGTATATGATTGCAGGTTAATAAATAAATTCAAGGTAGACTACTCTTCTCTGGTCTTTTGCGTCATCATGTCGTACTGGTGATCGAATGTGCTAGAACCATCCTTTGTGTTTTTAAAAAGTGGACTCTCCCCTCTCTTTTTTTTTCTGATAAAATTGTACTCTTCAAAATTTGACCCAGGAAGACTGGTTTAGCTGTCAACAATATGTTTAATGTTTTATTTCGTATCTTATGTTTTGGTAACTGAAGGTCATTTGAATCAGTACTGACTGGGTTGTAGCGGATTCTGGCACATCATGATCTGAATGTTGCCCTATGTCTTTTTGTCTTTTATGTATCTATATGATGCGGCCTTCAAATGTGAGGAGGTCAGGGGGGAAGGCGTCACGCAGACGAAGTGGGATTGTTTCACAGCATCATCTCTCCACCTACTTGGAGATGTTCCAGCCGGTCTCCCCATTCCCATAAACAGATAAGCGCGCTGTTTTATCTCAATGGATGAAAGAGGTTAAAACAATTTCCAGAATGATCCTTTCAAGTTGAATGATCTGCATTTCGCTTGTTAGACGTGAATTGTCTGCGTTTCTCATGAAACTCACATGGTTTCAAAAACAGAAATTGAAAGATTAATGGACACGTTTATTTACGAACACATTTAATATATCACACAGGAATTCTGCCAGACCCTCCAATCGGGAGGGGGTGTCACCCCTCCAAATCGCCGAGCACACCCCACAACTTGATTTTTATTACTATTAAAACTCTGTCTGTAGAAACCCTGCAAAACTTCACTTACATCCCCCAAAACTTTGACTTTACACTCTCCAAACTGAAAATCTTGTCAGGATTTCTGATCTCACAAAATGATTGCGTAAAAAGTATTACATGCAGTAAACTCCACGGACTATATGATTCACCAGATGATGTAAAAATAATGAAATCGCGACGACTAAGGTGGGCAGGCCATGTAGCTCGGACGAGAGAAAAACGAAGATTATATTATATCCTGGTTGGAAGACCGGATGGAAAGAGACCATTGGGAAGACCGAGACGTCGTTGGGATGACAATATTAGAATAGATCTTCGAGAAGTAAGCGTTTGTGATGAAAACTGGCTTGATATTGCCCAGGATAGAATTCAGTGGCGAACGTTTGTTACTGCGGCGATGAACTTCATACGCCATAGAGTTTGTTTATACCTCTTACATCACACCGACACCCATTGAATGGTTGAACCTCAGTAGAGTTCAGTTTGATCGAAAACGTTACATAGAGCCCAACTTCTGTCACTTGGTACAAAGGCAATTTCCTCTGTGTCCTGTTGGGCATGAAAATCCACAAGTGTTCCCTTGCTATTGTTTGCAAATGTGAACTTTGAATGTATACTAAAGTTGTATTCAGAAGTAAAAGTAAGAGGAAAGTAAATGTATCCCCCTGCGCGATGCGCGTGCGCTGTGAACAGTGCATATTCTCGACATGAAGTGAAGTGAGGTGGAGTGGTCAGTCCCATGCACTACCGTCTTTACCTCTCAAGATGCCCAGGAGTACTCTGGTATTCAGTTTGATAGGAGGCTGAGTGCATCTCAGAGTGACAGGTATAGGAGCACTCAAGAAAAACTCAAGTGCCCTGACCCGGATTTGATCCCGGGTCGCTCAATCCGAAGTCAGATACGCCACCGCTTGATCTACGGTGGCTCCGTCTATTCAGAAATAGGATATTTTAAAACTGAATTTATTTTAAAGCTTTTAGGCATCTACGACTTATGGCGGGATAGGGTGGGAGATTGGATGTTGGAAGGTAGACGGCCAGGCCCTATTGTGTAGGTACCATCTCAACATTTACCTGGTATGGCTGAAGAAAAAAACTGTCAGGATGGTCGACCGCTGGGATCAATCCAAGGCCCCCCCGTATGCTAAGTCAACGCTCTACCGCTGACCCACGGCCGCTCGGTAGAATATTTTAAAGTCTTAATGATTTCTCAAAAGTATTATTCATCGTTTCGTTTTGCTACATTTTACTATCAGCGGAAGCATTCTTTTCATACGAAATAAACTAGTGAGTGTACACTTAGTTATACAGCGTTATAACCGAAGAACTCTTAAGGAACCTAGTAGGCGTACTCAAATCTTTCAATTTCGGTTTTCAGCCTGATTTTCTGTGAGGTGGGTGTAAGCAGATGAACAAAAAGCATGTAAAAATAAATCTTAGGAGTGTAAATTTAGACTCAGGATACGACGTCCGTTCAAAATGGACAAGTAGGTAGATTTATTTATAGCTCAGAAGAGAGAGAGAGAGAGGGGGGGGGGGGGTGAATTGCAAATGATTTTTTGGGTGACTTTGCTCGGTGGCTCTTCTGCTAAATGCTGATACATAAATAGCTTCTGTGTGGAATGGATGGGTGAGGAGTGCCATCCATGCAAACTTGCACGCCTTTTTTTTTATTTTTCATGCCCTTGGCCTGGTACTGAACCGTGCAGTGTGGACTCTACATTGCTTTTTATTAGTTTCTCTTGGATTGTTTTTTGCTGTCAAAGACTGGTTACTTGTATCATCCGTGATAACAGAAATGTGGTTTTACATGTGTTCATTTAATGACCGAGTAAGGTTACGAAGACAGAAATGAATCAAAATGTTGAAATGAATCGTGTTGCCAGCATTCTTCAAGGATGTACTACTTCGGATAGACCTGGTATGCAAAAAGAATGGTTCAAGCGGTCTGACAAGAGTCTACAAATTATTACTACTACTACTACTACTGCCAGTAGTAGTATCTCTTGGTCTAGTAGCTACCATTACTGTTTTCGGATAAGCACGGGGAAGGTGGATGAAGTTCGAGTTCAGCTCCCGCCAGTCATTCCGATCGAAGATTCCCTGAATTTCCCCTCAGTTCCACCAGGTGAATGCAGGAGTGGTACCTAAAGGATAGGCAGTGGCCGATATCTGCCCTTCGGTCCTTCTCCCACGGCAGCAGTAAAAGAAGTACACGCGACGACCCGTATCGTAAGGCACTTCAAATTGGAAAATTTAAAGTTTCAGTATTTTTAGAAAGGTCTATATTAAAAGGGTCTTGCGTCAGTTTGTGGACTTATGGCAGTATTTTGACTTTGCAGTTCCACATTAGGGTTTCTGTACCTCCGAAAGCAACATGTGTTTCGATTTTTTAAAAAGTAACTTTTTGCTTTTAGGAATTCATCCATCAATATTCGAACAACATTTTGGAAACAGTCTGTATAGAGCTTAGATTCTGTCTGCCTATATGTTTCTCCCGTTATCCACATAGTTGGACAATCTGCAACAAAAGCGGACGGCCGTAGATAAATTAGAGAGTCGGCTTAGCAATCGAAAGGACCTGGGAACGATTCCAGCGGCCGCCCATCCTGACTGAGGTTTTCCAGGAGTTTCCTCAGTCACACCAGACAAATGCTGGGATAGTATCTTCAAACTAAGTCCTGGTCGACTTCTTTTTAGTATCCTCTATCCTGCCTTACCGGGCTTGAGGCAAAGTTACCTAACAAAAGCCATGAATAAATTCAAACCCTAATCAGTTCTATACCAAACTTTGCATGAGTCCTTTATTTAAACATGGAAATACTGTGTTAGATCCCAAAATCATGACCTTGGAAGAAGCTGTTTGACACGGCTTGACGGACCTTGGAGTAGAAACATATCGCCCGCACCTCGTATGCAATCCACCCCACAGTTTTGAGGTTTTGTTTGCATATGGAGATGTGTTTTATTGGCGACGATGATACAAGCAGTAATACCACAGAACAATACTACACATACGGCATGAAAACAATCTAAAGCAGAGGAAGATTGAAATAATTTGTAAATATATCGCAACCAAAAACCTTCTTGTTTCGCGAACTAATGTAACATATATACCAAATAACAATTAGGAAACGTTTATCGTCTGTATTTTTTTTTTCAAGGCATTTCAGTTCCATTTTATCAATTGCAATTACAGAATAGTATCTGACGTCTTCCTTGGTTTTAATTCGTAAAACGAACGACATGTTGCAGACATCAACTGCACATACACGTGTGATGCAAGTATCGAAGTTCTACGTGAAAACACCATTGCTTTATTTCTGTACATTTTTTTTTCTCTCCTGTGGTAATACTGCAATGCTAATTGATCAATTCCTGGTCAGAGATTGTTGAAAATGACGATCCCATCCAAGATCGAACCTTGCAGGTAGTATTTAACAAAGACTACAGAGTGAGGTGGCTCAGTAGAAGCGTGATCGCCTCATTATCGGGAGATTCTGGGATCGAATCCTTCAAGCAGTCGTGATTGAGGTCGTGTCTATGTTCGGTCGGCAGGCAATGTTGAGATACTACCTTGAATAAGGCCAGAGATGCTGCTTTCCCTTTATTTAGCAAAGTGACGAGATGAGCAAAACCTTTACTTGTATAGGTATTTTTTTTTAAGAAAAAAATATTGTATTGGTATTACTCTTACTTAATTATTAAATAGGTTATCGAATAGAGTTCTGTAAGATACAGAGGCGTTAAGTTAATCTGTATAATATGTATTAAACGAGATAGCTGAGCAGTTTAGATATTCGTCTCATAGTTGCGAGATCGCAGGATTAAGAACGATTTTCAGAGAGTAGGCTTGACTCTTGAGGTTGAGTTTGTAGGCTTACTTTTCAGGGGAAGAGCCTTCATAGCCCTGTAGCTTATGAATATACGAGGACTAATGTATATAAAAAACACAGGCATTGTGGTTCTAATATTCATGAAATTAAAATTTAATGAATATAAATAAATAAATAAAAAACTTCAGATTGCACTAAAAAATACTTGAACACACGTACGAAGGAAAAATAAACTATAGACACGGTTCATATCATGGCGGGTAAAAATCTACTAGCTTGCCACTGGAGATTTGTCATGAGAAGAGACTGAAACATGACGAATTAACACAAAATTGCCGATTAAAAAAAATAAAAACAAACGCGTGAAAGAGTTGTTCATTGTGATGATTCATTGTCAAGTAAGCTGATAGAGCAAGAATACTTTTGTAGAGTTGAAATGAAGGGGGGGGGGATGACGAACGTGGTACGAAGAAAGTTATTGTGATGGAAATCAAACGTGAAATTGGATTTGAATAGAATCTTCTTTTTTTTATTTTTGCGGTAACTGACCTGGCTGGCATTTAAAATAATGTACAGTCAACGCGCTTCCAACGACCCACCCCAAGAAAGAATGTATCCAAATACCTCCGTAGACTAGGCATAAGCAATTTTAAATAAATCCACTATTAATACCAGATAGAAGAAAGAATGAGCGAATACTAAAATATGAACTTGCTATGTCATGATTTTTAGACCTTGAAAAAATTTAACAATATATTTGCGCTGACGAGTGTATAAATACTATATAGAGTGCTTATGTTGTAACTTAATAGTTAGGACTGGAGAGGGCGGGAGATCTGTCCTTCAGAAAAAGTAGGGCAACGCTTGGGAAATACAGTAGAATTTTGGGGGGAACTGTTTTTGTTGCATCGTGCATCATTCAGTGAGTTTGCATTTGTTGCAGAGGTTTTTTGAGCGAGAGAGAGAACAAGCAAGGTCGTCCTCTGTCAAGAAGTTTGCCAAATTGGACTCGTTTCACATTTTGAAGACTTGTCTATGTCGTGTGTGTGTTCTTGCGGTATTGTTAAGTACACATATCCTTGCTCCGAATTCCCATCCCTAACAATGACATGATACAAAAGTATCCAATCTCTGTAACATTGGATTTTGTCTGGTGAGTTTATTCTAGACAAAGTCGCAGTACGAATAGAGTACAGAAATTTCGTAGGCTGTGGTGCTGCCACCCATACTGATGATTTCTTTTACGAGTTTTTAATGAAGTGTTTAATCGAGGGAGTTAAACTTTAGTGCTAGTGTTGAATGATCCTAGATGTAGTTGGGGTCTGTTCGTATCCAGCGCATGAAATCACTACGCAGTGAGATTGTGATAGTCAGCAGAACAAGACGTTTACATGAAGTTTCGTAAGAGGTTATACAAGTGCATTCAAGAACTGAGAATTGTTTTCGTAGGTCAGGTTCCACCGCAGTGTGTTTTTCAACGATTAAGTAGTGATAGGTAAGATTTATTAGGCTTAACTAACTATATTAATTACATATCACTGAATATCTTCTTTTGCTCTGAATTAATTTATTGCTTTATTTGGTTGTTTTGTAATGGCCTAGCTATATCCTTTAGTTTTCATGTTTTTTCACAGAAGACATTTTTCCATTTTTTTTTTTTCAACTTAAGGACCTTTTTGGTGAAGGCCTTTTACACTTTTCAGTTTTTACTCGATATTGTTTACCCCTTCCTAAATGATTTTCTGAGTAAGCATATCATTGTCAGTGTTCTGCCGAAAGGCGCGCGGCAGGTTCTTCGAGACAAACTAAGTCCTCTCTATTCAGCCCGATCTTGCTCCCTTGTTTTTCTCTCAACTTACGATTTCTCTTCCTTAATATTGCCAAGAAGTTGCCATCTTCTTCTTCCTCTCTGTCTCCTAGATCGTTTGTCTTTCGCATACTCACTTCAGCACTTATTAATTTATTTTGTATCCAGCTGGTTTTTTTTTATTCTTCTCCATGCCCATATTTCAAAAGACGCCATTATGTTTTAATCAAATGTAACGTTTAATTAGAGAAGGGCGACGTTACCCAAAACTTTCGGCAATAAACATATTTAAAATGCATTTTAATAAAGTGAGCTTACTTGACTTCACTTACTTGTGTGTAGGATGGTGAACAATTTAATGAATGTTGTTTTGCCTGCCATCTATTGACCACATAGGCGTTTAATCATGCTGTAAGGTGGTTTATGGAAGGAAGTTTCTTGTGTTTTTTCGGTGATCACTTCTTCGTGTATTGTCTAACTTTCAATTTTATTGTCTTGTAACCTTCTCAGTGATAGACTTCATGTAATATTTAGTGCTGCAAACGAATCCAAAGTGACCCATTAAGTGGTTTGAATCCAAAATTGAATTCAATAATTTTGTGAACTACTCACTGTTGGTATTTTTTTTGGGGGGTGGAGAAGGTCTTGTTTTGTCACCGAATCATTCAACATTCCTGATATCTCAGGGTCATAGTATCGCAATGAAAATGGCGTGATAATATATTCTAGGGGAGGATGGAATCGGATCCTGAAGGAATCAATAACCGGATTCTATAGGAGCCGAATCCCAAAAGAACCAGTTCTGAGGGAATCGCGTACCCGGTTTTACGATCCGGATCCGAGTAATCGGTTCCAAGATCCAGATATCCCGTTCCAAGCTCTGAATCCGGATACCCGGTTCCAATATTTTCCGGACGTTGGTTCGTTAAAATCCGAATGCGAATCTGGATTTATGTGCTGATCCCTAGTATAGGCCTACTGTATTCAGTAATTGATGTTGCCGTTTCAGTTTCTGTAACTTGACCTTGCAATAACTCTTAGATTGCTTACTGATTGGCCGTGGGTCAGTGAAAGCGTTGCCTGAGCGTTCGGTAGGTTGTGGGTTCAGTCCCAGCGGCTGACCATCCTGACGTGTTTTTCCAGGCTCTTTTCTCCGTCACACCAGGGAAATGCCGGGATAGTCGCTTCAACAGGCCCTGGCCGACACCTTTCTCCTCCATATCCCAGCCTGAACCTTAGATACCTAAAGGCCATAAATACATTCTTAGATTGTTCTTTTACAATATAGTTTGTGTTACTCTTGCATTCAACTGCCCTCTTCTATAATTTGCAATTTTATCAGAGAATTGGCCAAAGCGTGCGTGTAAATACGTTATATATATATATATATATATATATATATATATATATAT
>JAGDQP010002140.1:63431-109106 GCA_022664845.1 Lepisma saccharinum
GCTCTCACTGTGATCGCCACTGTCTTTTATTCACAGCAGCTCCTCAATTGTCCTCACGATGCTATATATATGAGCTCCTGCGTAGCCTAGTCGGTAGCGCGCTCGACTTCAATGCGAGCGGTCTCGGGTTCGATTCCCGGTGGGGGCTCAAACATTTCGGTGTTGACCCAGCATCGTGAGGACAATTGGGGAGCTGCTGTGAATAAAAGACAGTGGCGATCACAGTGAGAGCTTCGGCTCTCCTCTCCCAACCCGTCTGGTCAGCGTGGGAGCAGTAGACCAACTCCTCCCTTCGGGGAGAGGCCTCATCCACTAGTGGATTGAATATGGCTGTGATTTATTTTATATATATATATATATATATCGCAAAGAGAGACGTCATACCAACCACACTCTTTATTAAAAAAAGAGTAGATATTGGCACTTAGTCATCCACGACGTCCAATGTTCGCACGTGAAGTAGCGGAGGAAGATGACCTTTCTTCCTCCGCAGGGTGAAGATGCAATTCGCAAACAGTAGTGTGTTTTTCACTTTCGGTGCCTGTCAAAGGTATTTGAAGAAAACAACTTTTTATGATGCTCTGAGAAAAATAACTTATGTGAAGATGAACTAAAAAAAAAAAAAACATTGCTGACGCCAAGTCTCTGCTAGGTAAGAGAGACGAGCCCGGGGAAGAGGTGTAAGTGTTAATTTTATATTTCAATATTCATGAGCGAATAAAACTTCTTTCAGAGTTACCAACTGAGAGAAGAAGAAAAAATGTTCATATGTTAGTACAGCGAGCTACAACGAACGGTCAATAGTTATGACCGCTGATTTAGAATAAGCACTGAGAAGGTGACACAGGTTCGTATCTCTCCCGTCGCTCATTCTTAAAATTTTCTTCAGCTTCACTAGGCGAATACCGGAATGGTATCTACACCAAGGCAGTTGGCACTATATCTTCCCCATTGACTCTGAAAGTATGCTTGCTGAGCAACGTAATCCATCCTACATGTGACGGGTTTACAAATACAATAGCGGCCTACTCAGTTCATGCTAAATAAGTAAAACTGAAATTGTATCCAATTAAAATCTAATGGTGAGATGTATATGAATTTCGACAACAAATGATTGGTCAGGTTGGGATTTTTATTGGGCTGTTATAACAAAAGTGTTTTATTTCCCGTTTCTTTCATGTGTATTTACTATTTCTGTACCCTTATGACGTCATTGGCTAGTAAATTTTAATTTTGTATACGTTTAAGCAACTCTGTGATTAAGTCTGCCTCATTATCCTGGAATGAAAAGGGGAGGGGAAGAGGCTATATGATCGGAGTAAGGTACCATACTAGTATTCAAACAAACTGAATGCTTCCTTCAGGATGGTCAGACCCACCAGATCTTCCTATTGTGAAGCGATCATTTTATCGTTGAGTTACCGTGATTAGTCGGTTTAAATGTGAACAACGGAACTGAAAAGATAATAAATAGTATAATTCAGAAAAAAGAAGACGCGACGTTGTCAGTTCGTAAAAGAGCAAACGAGAGAGAATGGGGAATGGAAATGAGACGATATCTTGCAATGGTGGTGGTGTATTCTTGCCTGACTTGCTGTATGCGATTTGATTTCCTAATTATTTTTATCGTAAATAATCCTTAATAGCCAGAAACATCTCCACATGGGGGTATTTTTTTTTTTACTTTCTGCTGGGGTGGGTGGTCTAAACTAGAGTTACTCCTAGAAAGACACTTCTGATAACTGTCTTCTTCACCCCAGCATTCTAGCCCAATTTCCGTAGTGATCTAGCGCCACTTCAAGTGGCGGTTCATTATCGAACTAATCGCGTCCTTTGCATTACGAAATGTTTGTCATCACTGGAACAAAGGAAAGAGTTGAATGAATACATGATAATCTGGAGAAAGAAAAACATGCAAGGTTGGTATCTATGGATGAAACTCATAGAGTGAGCGTGAAAAGAACTTGTTGACATGGTCATCAAAGCACGTCGGATGTTCCTTTTTCGCAATTGAAAGATAGATTGAAATAAACAGAAGGCATAACAAGGTAATTGTTTGCGCAAGATATTACATTCCTTTTCGAATGTGTACCTCCTTGTATAACAGAGCTGGCGAAAAAAAAACAAGAAGAGAAAATGGATGGCACTTCAAAAGACATGAAGGTCATTTTCAATTTGAATCGATATACAGAAAGAGTAATCGTGACGACGTATTTTGTTTACATGTGTTTTATAACATACGTGAGGAAGGAAGGAAGGGTATTGGCTCCTGTGTACTAAATACCAGTGGGTAGGTTAGTTTGATATCAGTGTGTTCTCAACATGGAACACGTGCAACTCGGAGAAGAAGAAGGGTAAGTTCAGAGTGAAACCACATTCTTTTTCCTTCGTGGAGGACAGTATTTCTGGCTGGTTGCTGAGACATGATATTGGATGTCTTGCCTGAAGGCAAGGATATGATCCGAAAATCCCTTGACAGGATGGTGGTTTGGATTGTTTTCCATTAGATAATAATAATGATGATGATGTTTTAAATACAGAACGTGCAGTTTGAAGTTGAGGGAGGTAAAATAGTTCTATTCTGTTTCGTTGTTCCATGCTGGCGGGCAGTGGTTCTTCATGCAAAGAATATCGAGACAAAAGTTATATTTTTAAGTTCAGAACATATTCTAACACATCTACTTAAGCGTATACGCAGTGCTTCAAGTGAAAAACGAAAGAAAATTAAAGTTTGCACCCCCCTGGTTAAAAGACAAAGAACAAATGCGTGAAAAACAGTGAAAGTAATATTGTCTTCCAATGCAGTGTAAGTCCGTTCGTCCATTCCCGCGCTTGGAACCAAGTATTCCCTTACGATCAGGCAATCAGTAAAAAACATACGATGCTATTTCATACTACTGTATATACAAGGGGAGGGGGACAATAATTCTGTACAATTATGTAGGATGTCCCCAAATAATGGTGCAAACTTCGGGAGGTAAGGTTCAATTTCTGCGGCCGAGCATCCTGACAGGGTTTTCTGTGTCTTTTCCTGAGTCACACCAGGAAAATGCTGGGATGGTACCTTCAACTTAGGCCCTGTCCAACTCCTTCCTGTATCCTTTTCCCTCCTCTACCCCGGCCTGAGCCTTAAATGCCCGTAGGTCATAAATAAAATTCAAATTCGAGAGGCGGTAATTAACATAAAAACAAGAAAGAAAAAAAAGTTCATTTGTAGAAATTCCGCAACCTGATTAGTTTCGGAACTACAGGCGCTCAAAGTCAGAGAGGCATCGTCACAAATGATGTATAGCTCGACACACAATGACGTAAGAAGTGTCCGACATCGCTTATGTCATTGTGCGTCGAGCTATACATCATTTGTGACGATGCAGCTCTGACTTTGGGTGCCTGTAACTCTGAAACTAATCAGATTGCGGAATTTCTTGAAAGGAACTTTTTTTTTCTTGTTTTGAAGTAAATAATCAGCTCCCAAACTTTGGGTCATTATTTCAGTGACACCCTGTATAGTTTGATATTATCAACAGTATGCCAAACTTCCTAGAAATACGCAAAGTTTTTTTTTTCAGGTCTATAACGAGACGAAGTTTCTAGCGAAAGTTTAATTATTGTTGGAGACTATAACACGTAATACAGGTGGAATCTGCTACATCTTGATGTTCTGTATCGATTTAGACACAAAACGAACCATTTACATAACTACTATAGGTTTCTTAAACTACTACAATACATTATTATAACATCCACAATTAACTTCTGCCTTAAGAGGGCTGACTGCTTCCTCCCTCCAACTCCCCCCCCCACTATTTTAAACATTTTTCAAAACATTTCAAAAACTAAGGGTACTATCAAAACTGTAAGTTCATAGCGCACTAGAGCTTACACATTATTATGAAATACAATGAACAGCGATCTCGAAATCTTGTCGATTGGGTGAGTGCTGAGACTTCAATTAAATAATGACGTCATAATCTTTGAAAACATATTACTCATCAATGAACAACTCGAGATCGGTGTCCATTGTGTTTCATAGTAATTTGTAAGCTCTAGTGCGCTATGAATTTACATTTTTGATAGTACCCCTTAGTTTTTGAAATATTTTGAAAAATGTTAAAAATGAGACGGCGGGTTGGAGCGAGGAGCCCTCTTAACTATAAGACGTGTTGCATTGACATTTACTGCTTTATTTATGTTAATTTTAAAATAGATTCTATTCTGTACAGTAACTGTTTTAGTGATTCGTTAAACCATTTTGAAAGCAAAGGGAAAAGCATGATTTTGCCCATTGTGTTGTCTTCTTGTGAGGAACATTTTGGTTCTCTTAGATGTCCCTTGAAGAAATATAACATCGCGTTTCTTCTCGGTGACTGTCTTCTGTAAATTTATCGTATGGAAGGATAATAAGGAAGAATTCCCCAGTGGTTCATACAATTCCCCAATTGCTTGAAAATTTCTCTTCACACGAGGGAAATTCTCCACCTGTGAAGAGTGTTTAATTTCCCTCTTCGCTGTGGGTTTTTTCCCCTCGTCTATGAGGTGTTTGACCTAATGAAGGTGCCAAAATTGGAAACATACGGAGGAGCTGGGAATGGGCTGATTGCTGGACTGCAGCGTTGCCAACTATATGTATTGAAAAATCTCAACGTGTATGGTGACAACAGCTGTGAAACTCGTGCACAGTTCATGCAATTTCTCCCCCGGTCTCTCTCTTTCAAACACACATACGCATATATTCAGTCGTTTTGTTTCGTTGAGATAAACTGAATGCCATGTGACGCAACAGTACAACATGGGAAGACAGTATACGTTTCATCACTCCCACGGGATGAAAGACGGCATGGTACTTCCATATAAATGCAGGTACTTTCACTCCCATCATCTTTCCCAAGGACTGTACGCAGTGAATGATTTCATTCTAAGAATTGCAAGATACTGACTCTAATAGATACCAGTACAGACTAGGTCTTTTTTCCTTTCGGAACCACGGACCACAAAATGTAGTCAGTTTATTTGATTTTAATTTGTCGAGCGGACGTGTTCGGGACGGTTCACTTGACAAGTGCTTTTTTCGGAGGTAAGGACGAGGAAGGCATTGTCCAGGATCTTAGTTTTGGTACCATGCCGGCAATCGTCTCGTGAACTTGAGGAAAACCTCAGTCAGAATTGCCGAACTCGACACACTGGGCCTCCCCAGTGCCGATCCGAGTCCACGATCGTCACCAGCGTCGTAGCATAAACAATGCCATGATTTTATCTCGTTGTTTATTAAGGTTAATGTAAAGCAACGTTCTCCAACTAAAGATGGAAGCACTACCTCTATATATGTCTAATATATTTTCACTGTTACACAAAATTTCATTGCTGTTCCTACAAATTCAAGCCTAGAGAGTTCAGACTTTCAGGGAAGAAAGCTTATAACAACTGCAAGAGCATGATCGATGCCGATTTTTAATTTTCTTTTTTGTTCATTGTTGAAAGAGCTTCATTTCATTGTTATAGGTTTTGATATTCACAACAACAAGGAAGCGATTTCAACAATGAAGGAAAACGAAAATAAAATATCGGCATCAATCATGCACTTGAATTGGTTATGAACTTTCGTGTAACAATGAAAATACATTAGACATATACGGAAATAGTGCTGCCATCCTTTGTTGGAGATCGTTGCTTTACATTATCCTTAATCTCTGCTACTACTTAAAATAAAAGGTAAGAAATAATGGACTGTTAGATTAATATTACTAAATTAGATTAATATTACTAAACTCTGTATTTCGTTATCTCGCGAGGAGGATTCGAATATTGATTCGAGCGTTACCAAATATGTATGTAGTTAGTATTATAATATTTGCTCTGTCATTCTGTACTTGTATATGCGTACGCCTCTGCCAGAGTTTGTCTTTGAAGACAATAAGACGCAGAACATTGAGGCATGCTTTCTGAATTAAAGCCAGTTGTTTTTCTCTTTGCTGTGTGTTTGTACTCTCTTGTTTTTGGCCGCCGACAATAGAAATTGACGGGAATTTATCTTATGGGAAGCCAAGTTGGCTTTTAGTACGTTCACGTGCTGCTAAAAAAGAATCGGTGAGCCGGGCTCTGCACAACAGTGCTGCCATCTTTATTCACAATATCAGGAAATAGTCTTTTCTTAACCGTGATACATTTAAAATGAGTAATTTTGAAGTTCTTCACACTTTTGTGAGAAAACTGTTAAGTTAATGGAATCATGATTATAATTAGTGTTTTGCTGATTGCGATTGGCTCTTTAGACCAAGCTTAGGCTTTGGTATTTGTCCCGATTCGAGTTTTTGAGTGTTCGAGCGTATCCTTTGACTGGGTACACACCTATTTTGATGAACCTTTTTCTTATTATTATACATTTTCTACAGGGCATTCCTGTGATGGCCATGTCGTAGTATTTGTGAGATAAATATAGGAAAAGATAGAAACTTGCTTTCTTAACGTATAACGGTTTATTGTACCCCTTAGGAGATAGACAACACGCGTGACACACAAGAATTAGTGTTGCTTGTCTTGAAGGATGATGTTATTGAAACTTAAAACACTTAAAATAAATTTAACTTTTCAAAGAAATAAACTTCCTTGAAAAAAAAAAAAACATGCAACGTTTACAGAACTAACAGTTTGCCTCACACGTTAAGTCATCGAAGTCAGAGAGAGAGACAGAAATCAAATCTGAACTTCAAAACGTGAGTTCACCATATTGACGTGCGGAGATAAAGAAGATTGTGAAAAGTACCACCAATTAACTCTATAGATTTACGGTACATTAGGTTTCAGTGCTGACAGATTAACATGGTGATTTACTTTCAGGGATTAGTTCACTCTCCTAAATTATGGGTCGAGCCGCTGTAGTTCAGTGGTAGAGTGTTGGCATAGCATTCAGGAGGTCGTGGGATCGATCCCAGCGGCCGACCATTCTGACAGGTTTTTCCTCAGTCACACCAGGCAAGTGCCGGGTTGGCACCTTCAACATAGATCCTGACCGACACTTCCCATCATCCTTGCCCCTCCCCTATCACGGCCTGAGCCTTAGATGCCTAAAGACAATAAATAAAATCCAAATTCAAGATGAAGATGGAGGACTTACGTTTTAATTGAGGTTCGGTTTCATTTTCTTGTAAATTTGGGCCTATCTTTTAATTCTGACATCCTACTTGATATTTGTAAAATGTGCGGTTTTTTGTAGATATCTAGAACATTGAAGAAAATAGCAAATATTTCTCACCTTTAAGTTCGTAAAATTAATTTTATTTCTCCACCATGTTTGCATCATTCTTAGCCAAAGAAAACTAAGCTAAAACTTGAGCGACTAGACTTGCATTGAGCTCGTTATGATGACAGTCTATTAGTTTGTATTAAGCTGGAATAAAGCTATATTGATTTTAATCCTCCTACTTGCTTTCAGGTTAGGAAAGTGAAAACCAATCTAATCTCAAGCTTAACGATGTTGATCACCCCCGCCATCTTGATACGCACTTTCCATTGATTTACATGGGAATTGTTTTACTCGTCTTATATCTCTCAGGAGCATACTTTTAACTTCTGTTTTCGCCCAGTTTATCGTCATGCTCTTGTTTACTCATGCTATTTCATAGAAATACAATATTTTACACACGAGCAGTATAATTTTCCGTTTACATATTGTGATTTATATAGCAAACTATTAATAATACATTATACTTATATATTTGAAGAAACTTCACAAATCAAAACTATACAAGAGTCAAAATAACCACCAAGACAAATTTTGTGAAAGCAGAACTTAAATATTCTACTTCCGAGAGGCATAAAATGAGTAAAACAATTCCCGTGTAAATCAATGGAAAGGTCATACTAAGATAGCGGTGGTGATCTACAATGTTAATTGATGTCATAACCAGTTTCTTTTGAGGATTTTGTAAAACTTATTTCATGGATAGCTCAGCTCTTCTCGCATTTCTTATAAAGTAAGCTTGACTTACGCTAGTAATAGTATTATCAAGCTTAATTAAAGCTACTAAGATTTTATTTCTCAAGTTTGCATCAGGTATATTATTTCAAGTTCGCATCAAATTCAGGAAAGCCAAAATCGAGCCAATCTAATCAACTGTAGCAAGTCAAAATTAATGTCAATGCCAAGCTCGGAATTAGTGAGTATCAAATACTGAGATACTATTTGGGCCAGTATACTGTATTTGTTCATTATGTAATTTTGTATTGAAATTATTATTATTCACTTCTCCATTTGGAATCATTCTCCCAAATTCGTACATCAAAGGATTTGAATATTGTTCCCTTGTTCGCAATCCCACGTTTGCGTTTTGTACATGAAAAGATTCCACATAATGAACAGTTTAGTCAAATTTTCTCAATGATTGATTGATTGTCTAAAAAATGTTTTAATATACAGGATTATATTCCCGCATATGAACGCGGCATATGGTGTCTGTGTGCTGTTTACGTGTTATGAAACACTATATTGTGTAATTTTTGAGACGCCCTGTATAAGCTACATGAATCTAATGTTCCAATTTACGAAAACATTGATTCGTTTGATACCGTGCGCTATATACAGATTCCAATTCCATTATAATCTTTTTTTTTTTTTCGCATTAGGCTTATGCAATGTTGGCATGAAATCTACACATAAAGTACATAGGAAACTCACGAACGAACATGTCTATTCTTGTCGTTCTGAAATTGAACGGAACCCGTTTTTCCTTGTGCTGAAGGGGACGAATTTCCTGGAATTGCTGAATACGTAGTGACAAGGGGGGAATGTAGGAGGCGGAAGGGAAGCTTCCAGACCATTCAGCTTGTGTTGTTGAGTTCGGCATTTTTTTTTTTTAATAGCTGGAAACTAACTACTTCCTCCTTTTCCCCTCCGCTCCCGTGTCCTTGCCATTTCTTCAAAGTTCAATCTTGTTCAATGTTCATTCATTTCATGGGCAACCATTTGAAAGGAAGGAAGCCGCTGATGCAAATTGCAAGATATCTGATCAGAAGCAAGAAAAAAACGAGAGGTGAGTTTGAGACTTGAGAGAACATTTTGTAGCCTACAAAGGCAACTTAGCATAAAGGTTTCAGAATATTTTGCGGTAGGGCCATACTCACCCTAATCTGGAACAGAGCCAAGATATTTTACTACAGTTACAGTCAAATTAAACATGCAAGTAGTTGTGTTTCTGTGGGGGGGGGGGGGCAGGGGGAATTTGTAATTAGTTTCAGATTTTCCATACAAAATAATTTTGCACTAAGGAAATGGAGGGGATTTGTGCGTGCGTGTGAAAATAAGATTACCAACTGTTTATAGTCATCGACGACAGTCCAGAATTGTTTAAACATGATTCGAGATACAGATTTCAAAAGTCAGTCGTCGATATGCAGGATTGTACATTTATGATAATCTTTTAAACCACTATTGTACCTTCTCAGCTATTATGAGTTTTCTTGAATTCGGGGGCTGGAAAATCCGATCACTTTTCTCTGGTGTACGAATCGCAAATCGCCGAACATATATAAATGCTTTTTATTATTATTATTTAAACAAAGCAACTTTTATCCCAGACGTTCTTGTTAAAATATCGTAGGCATAGATTTTTGGTTGATATACGGTAATGTAAGACTTCAAATTCGGTCCTCCCCCACTTTCCTTACCAACTCATCCTGAGCGAAAGATCGCAAATCAAAATCAAAATTTAAGATCTTTGATGATAATAATAATAATAATGTTGACAGAGGCGAAAAATAGTGCCTACATTGCAAAACCAGAATGAAATGGAAGCGTTCTTTATAATATACTATTTTGAAGAAGATAAAGTCAGAAGTTCCTATTGATTTTCGAAATGTGTACTTTGGCAACATTCTTTGTCGTTTTCATATAGACCAACCTTAATCGAGAAATTCAGAACGTGATCTAATCGAATTGTCAGTGTGCCAAATAGTAAAAGGTTTGCGAAGGAAAGGGATTTTGGGCAAAACTCAGCGCGAATGAACAGGTGTGTTTTGTAGACGTGCAAAAACCGGTAGAGCACGTGACCACATTTTTTTTTTTTTTAAATCGTTCTTCTAGATGGTAACACTACATGTTCGTTATATAGAATTTGTGGTGATGCAATGCCCAGGTATGAAGTTGTAACCAAAGTTGCTTGCCAAATAAAACTTGCCCACATGGAGCTTGTGGTGTGAGGACAAGGAGGGATAGAGCATGTCTTAACTTTTAGTCACTTAGGTTAATTAGGATGAGGTAGGCAATAAAGTAATGTTGCATTTGGAACGCATTCATAAAAAGAAAAAAAGAAGAAGAAATTGATTTTGTGAATATCCCCACGCCGAGTTCAAAAAATTATAAAACCCAAATGTTTGCTTTGGATACAAAAGCTATTTGTAAAAACAAAATTTGAATATTGAATTCGTCAGCTGTATGTAACCTTTACATTATTTTGACAAAATCTTCCTGAATTAACTGTAGTAAAATTAACCTACAGTCTATTCCTTTAGATTTGAATGTAATGTAAGGCCTTTAGGCAACTTTGGCTCAGGTCGAATGGATGATGCGAGTTGGTGGGATGAAGAAAGTGCGAAGAGACGGGAACATCTCGAGAAAACCCAGGCACACGTGTTAGTGCACCTCAAGGCCCACATGGCACGAGCCGGGATCAAACTGAGGAGCATCAGAGGTGAGCGCTCTACCATTGAGACACCGCGGCCCCCTACAGTTTATTCATTTCACTCTCCAGCTAATCCTTTTTTTTTTATTCGGTCTGTATATTTTTGGCTGTTGTGTGTTGTGGTGTCAGGTGGATATGAAATTAACGTTTAACAGCCACATAAATGTTACAAATGAAGCTTTTAAAATGTTAGGATCTGTAATCAGGATGGGAAGAAAATTTAACAACGTTTCTGCATTAGAGAACATATAATACGCTTATGTTCATTAGAACCATGACGCAGCATTTCTGATCTGTTATTTCTTAGGAAATATACGACGAAGTCGCTAATCTGGAGCTACCTACAATGTGATATGTCTTCGTCTTCCAAAGCATTTATAAATATTGTAATAAAAATGTCTGTACTTTCTATAATTTCTAAATAAATTATAGAAAGTACATATAAAAAAATTAATCGTTTTCTATCTTGCATAGTATAATTTTCTCTAGCTAGGGGGGGGGGGGGTGAGAGCGCCCCCGTGCCCCCCCTGATGGGCGCCCTTGATCCACATATTTTTCGGAATCCTCTAATTTATCAGCATTTTTGGCATCCAAGCACAATTACAAAGGCTCTTTTTTTTTCTAATTCAAACGCAGTGGACTAAGGAAAGAAACAGACTTACCATAATTTCTGTGAAAGGACTCGCTCTAGTAAAATACAATTTCAAGAATTGTACGTATAATCATATGTTTGAATATTTGTACATTAATAAGGCATTGTTAAAAAAAAGGGTCTAGTAAGAAATATGCAGGAGCTACAAAGGTCAAAGTAACACAAATGATACAGATGCAGGGATCTCGCTAGGGTTTTAAGTTTGGGGGTGTAAAGTCAAAATTGGGAGAGTGTATGTAAGTGGAGTTTTGCATGGTTTCTATCGAATTTTTGCCGTAAAAATGGGAGATGCTCTCAAGGATTTTAGGGGTTGCATCCCTCCACAGGGGGGACGGGGGGCTGGCGTAATCACTGTATAGATGATTCTTGAATGCGTTGATGAGGAAAGATGTTCGCATTTTTAGGTTTTAGAATATTATAAACCCATATACATTATTAGCTGATATGCGTGCCTGCAGGTGAAGGAACAAACTGAGCCATGGATAGTTTTCTGACTGAGGTTTTTCCTCAGTCACACTAGGCAAATGTCGGGATGGCACCTTCAACATTGGCCCTAGCCGACTCCTTCCCGAATCCTTTCCCCTCTCCTGTCCCGGACTAAGCCTTAGATGCCTAAAGGACATAAATAATCAAATTCTTAGTATAGCAAGTTTACATAGGTCCATGGAATCTTATTCAGGCAGGGTACTATACCAGCATTATCCTGGCGTGAGTGAAGGAAACCAAGTGAACTTCCGACACGGCGGGCGGCTGCTGAACGCCAACGCACACCGATTAAACACGTCCGCTTGGTACTTACTGTAAGAATTTCGGCCCACCAGTGTATCTAAATTGGCAGTCTGGGTCCTGGGGTCCTTTCATTATCAACTGAAGAGCCTATCAAATTTAGTGCAATTTGATGAAACTGTGTGAAGTTAAGGACCCACAATGCATTTGATACTCAATGAAAGAATTTGGGCTGGCAGAGAACGTAGTGTTCCTGGTATGTAGTGTTTCGGTTGTCAAGTAAAGGAAACATGCTGGATTTGTTGCAATCGGCCCAGCAGTGTAAATGTATAAAGCGGATGCATATGCACATAGCAATTTAATTTCAGTGAATTAAAGAGTCGTCTGTGGTCAAAGACCAGCAGAAGTGATGTACCTCGGCAAACACTTCTGCGGGAAGAAGACGGAGAAATGCAACCGCCATAACCTGTGTCAAATATTTTCCTGACATGGCAGATACTCGAATTATATAATCAGAACGGCCTGTTTGAGAAGGACCCAATCGCAACTAGACCACTACGGTTGGGTCCGCTTTCCATCGATGACGAAAACAACAAAATAATAGATTACAGCCCAAATATTTGTGAGGAACTGCGCATTTCCATCACCTTGTCCTCTACTGAACCACTTCTCTATAGTAGGAGGTCGCTGTCAAAATTTCCAGTACTTATGCAATAATCCTTGTTTTTCCACTCCACCTGTAAACAGAAAAATTAAGTTTGTTTTTTCATCAAGGTATAGAATAATAAACACGTGTTTGAACTTGATGATGACGTCAAATTCACACGAAATTGATCAAAAGTCGCAACGTCATAATGATGGTTTAACGATCTGCAGAATTCATTCTTAACTGAACATTATGTCGTCATCCATTGACGTCACATTCAGGTTACGCATTCTTTCACGGTGAACAAACAGCCTACAGGAACCCCGCATTGATTGGTTTGTGTATCATGTTTTTTGGTTTGAGCAGGTCTTGGTCGGCACCCCAATGGAAGAATGGAATTTCGCAGTTCACCTTAGCATTTCAGTCTAGTTTTATCATGTCACAATATGCTTTGTTCCGCCCGCAATATAAAGGAACACACGGAAGACAGAGTTGATGCTTTGATAAAGTAGCATGACTTGCATTGAATCGATTCCATTAGTATTTCTACGAAATCCACAAAAGCTAAATTAAAGAATTGAAGTACAGCAGAGAGGGTTGTTTTAGGGGGAGGGGGTATCTGGGGGGGGGTATTGGGTCTTTACGGAAGGTTTGAGGTTAGGTTTCATAATTCATACTGTATGTTCTTGAAAACGTTTTGGAGCACATATTTTTTTCATTCTTTTGTGGGAGGGGAGGAGTGATACCTCCCGGTCATCCCTCTGAAAGAAACACTGTGCTTGTCAGTTTACCTTCCATTTTCACGAGGGGGGATCACCCCACAAATCCTCGAGGGCACCCCCCAACTTTAAAGTTTTTACGGTCAAAAATCGATAGAAGCCGTACAAAACTCCACACTTAAACCCTCCCAATTTTGACTTTACACCCGTCCCCAAACTGAAAATCCTGGCGGAATCTCTACACGGCAATGTCTTTGAAATGCAACATGGAGCAGGAAATCACTTGCAGCAAGTGGCAGAAATTGGGCTGCAACAAATTGGTTAGAAATGGACGACCAGCTTAATTAATGAAATGTGTGTTGGTACAGAGATTCCGCCAGGATTTAAGTTTGGGGGATGTAAAGTTAAAACTGGGAGGGTGTAAGTGGAGTTTTCCACGGTTTCTATCGATTTTTGAGTAAACAAATAAAGTTGGGGGTCCTTTCGAGGATTTTGGGGGTGACACCCCCCGCAGAAGAGGGGTATGGTGGAATCACTGTGTTGGTAGTACAGAGTAGTCATGGTCAGATCAGTTAATTTAAACATGTAGAACTTATTCTGGACTGGGGCCTTCAGTTGGAACAGCGGCTACTGTTGCATTTTTCTGGTTGGTTTAGTAGATTTAATTTCGTTTTTGTTAGTGGATATCAGTAATTCTGCCAGGATTTTCAGTTGGGGGTGTAAGTAGAATGTTGCAGGATTTCTATAATTTTTAACAGTTAAAAATATAAAGTTGGGAATGCGTTCTCGGCGATATTTGAGGGATTGCACCAGTGTATTACGAAGTGAGGGATTCTATGTCTAAAACTAGTGGTTTCTTGTTGTAAGTTTCATCTGTTTGGGTAGAAATACAAAGTTTTATTCGTGGTTGGGATGATATTCGGAATCAACAACCGGGGATGATATCCTCAAGCACCAGGGAAAATCCCCGGCATCCCCCGACAAACCGAACACTGGGTTACACCCCCATTGCGGTTCTGGAAGAACTGGCGGATACGCTCCCCTCAAATTATTTTTTAATTTTACTTTGTTCGTCTGAACGCAGGCTAGCGCCGTAACCAAGTCGCTGTCGAGAAGTTTTCAATTTTGTCTCTAAAATTGGCAGGTTCTTAAATATTAAATTAGATTTCTCCGTGTTAAAATTTCATGTTAGCACCTTAATGAAAGCATAGTGCAAAGAAACTGATTTCAGATTTGGGCACAATGATCTTCATTTAATAGATCTATTTTAATCTGGTGACTATAACTGGCAGGTTCTGTGTCATTTAGTTAGCATTCTCCGTCACGGGAGACCGCCTTTATGCTATAAACTTATTTTTTTTAAAAAAAAGAAAGCAAATGTTCAAGCCACAAGAAGATGAAAAATATGTGAATAAAAAAAAAATTACATCCCACTATTCCTGTACGTTTGCCAAATAAAATAAAAAGATGTCATCATTCATGCGATTTTTTTTCTCTACATAGGCGAAAACATTCACGAAATACTGTCGTCCTTCTAGAACAAGCTATAAATTTCCGCAGCGGCGCCAAATGTCAAAAGTAATATGCATACGGTACGATTTTCCCCACTCAAAATCGCATACTTCACAACCACAAGAGAGAGCTTCACTCTCTCAATCGCAGGAGAAAATTAAAAAGAAGAAAAACTGTGTATGCAATTTAACGTAGCATGTTTTCGCGAAACCTGTGGGGGTTCTATTTTGGACGTTGTGACTCTGTAGCCAAATAGCAGATGTTGGCTGCTATCTCATCTTCTTAGCATTCCTTGAGCTCTTACGTCCTCTGCAGTGGACAGCTTGAGTTGGTGTTTTGCATCACCTAGTTGTCGTTTCATACCAAAAGGGAATGAAGAAATGTTCTAGGCCTACGTCTACAAGCCGCTGTTGATTTCAGTATCAATGTTTTGCAGGTTATTTTAACACGTTGCTCACAGGATAAATTTAGAATATGATCTTTCTCCCTTGAACTCAAACTGGAGTGCACACAACAGTTCTTACATCCATTATGCGTAGTACAAGGTATTTTTTTCAATATAAAGGAACTCATTGTTTCGCAGTAGATGTGAGGAACATTTTTTTTTTTCTTAAATTCTTATATGGCGAATAAGATTTTGGACATGTCTTACCCACTGAGTCCATCTTTGTATGAACCTACGCTAGGTCAATGGTAGAGCGCTCACTTATGTCGCGTGGGGTCCTCGGTTTGTGCCATATGGACTTTGGTGGACAAACACCGTGTGTGTGTTTTTTCTCGACATTCTTCCGTTTCCCTCCACTTTCTTCATTCCACCAGTTTGCCCATCGCCATCCATTCGGCCTGAGCCAAAATTGCCTAAAGGCCTTATAAACAAAAACAACAGTCAATCCAATTGTGTGAAATTAGGATGCACACAGCTTTCCTTTTGGTACTCCATTGTTAATATGACGTTTCAGACACTAACCCGTTACGAGTTCGTGACGTCGTGTTAGTTAGTGATATTAAAAGGAGGAGTTTGGATATTGGATTTCTGGAATCCTCTCACACCAATTCTCCATTACATTTGTAACTAAGTATGTTGTGACTTAAAGGCCTGTAGGCAAGGTGACCCCATAGCCTTCATTCGGAAACCTACATGAAGAGGCACTATAATTTCAAGAGAATTCAATCCAGACCCGAGGATTAAACTCGGTACCCGTTTTATTTGAAGTCGACAAACGTAACCATTCATTTATGCCATATACGACGGCAATGTAAAACACGTACACAACACCACACGAGTATGGAAGATGTAATAAGCATCACTATTGCAGTGGTAGGGTATACTTGTCGAAGGTAGTACTGTTCAGTTATTATTTATCATGTAGGGTTTCGGCTGCCATAACGGCATGGGCGGATTTACTGGGGGGCATTGCCCCCACAGTCTTTTCAGAATGACTATAAGAATCCCCGGAATAGCTTCCACCCCCCAGCAGCTCTTTCCTAAATCCTGAAATGATTATGGGGGCAGTGCCCCCATTAAATCCGCCCATGCGTAACAGTAACGGTTTGAGTTGAGGCTTACTGAAGTTTTGATTGAATACGATTTCGAAAGATGACATTAAAATTGAAAGTTTACACGAGAAATATCCGACAAAGTTTAATCGTGTAAATTAGTATCTTATTTGCAAATTATCGTGTTTTTTTTTGTTTTTTTTTTGTAAGTTGCAAATGCAATTTCTCGCCAAGTACTCACTAAAATATGAAAATAATAAATTTGTAAAAAGTCTAAATAGACATTTCAAATGATGAGGCACGTGGCTCACGTCACTATGTAAGAATATTGAACGTTTTAACACTGGACGACAGAGAACGGGACAGTACGTTTAAATTTATCACATGAAAAGTTTTCGTATGTGTAACGTGTACAGAGATTCTTCCAGATACCCCCCACCCCTCCAAATCATCGAGCAGACACCCGAAACATTAAATCTTGTACCGTTAAAAATCGATAGAAACCGTACAAAACTCTACTTACAGGCTATGTGTCTGTAACGGACAAGGAACAAAGTCAATTTTTCTATAATATATAACAAAAATTGTTTGAGTCTCTTGTTTTCTATCGTTCGTTTATGTATGCACGGAATTTACAGAAACGTATTAGTGTAGAGCAGCGTTTTTCAACCTTTTTCCTCCTGCGACTCCCTTTTACCATCACTTCTAACCGGCGACCCACAAACACATGGCGTCTCAAAATATGACAGTCTCAAAAAAATTACTGTATTTGATAATGAATAATAAGAAGCTATCTCCTAAGCGCCGTGAACGGCGCATGGGGGATGTGGAGGTAGCGCTCCACATTTTCTTGACCTGAGGTGGGATGGTCAGTCCCACGGTCGACCGCCTTTACCTTCCCAAGGTGCCCAAGAATACCAAGGACACACTGGTACTCAATTTGACAGGAGGCTGAGTTAACCTCAGAGCGCCAGGCATGGGAACACTGCGAGAAAAGTATCCAGTGTCCTGGCCGGGATTTGAACGCCTGATTCATAGTCAGACGCGCTACCGCCTGAGCCACGGCGACTATGCTAATTATTCAAAAACTTGTAAACAAATTACATTCTCTGTAGTAGTTATAAAAACAGTAAGCAAAATAAGATACTTTCTTTGGCACTTATTACTTTTAACGTACATAACTTAGTTAAACTTATTATTTCCCCTGCCTTCGCGACCCTGACCCCCACGTTCAGAAACCCCGGTGTAGAGGCTATAAGTACTAATCTTAAGGATTGTTCCCTTAAAGGAACAAGGTGTTATGTTTTGCGTGATTGCAGCATATTTTCCTAAAAAGCCTCTGAACAAATTGGTAGATAACCAAAATGAAGTAGCTTATTAGGATTATGCAAGAATCTGTTTCCAGCACGCAAAGGATTGTCACTAGTCCAAGAGGTCTTCTTGTTTTCTGTTGTTGTCGAGTCATCGTTAGCGTGCTGTCTTCCATCATCACAATCACAGAAAGTAGGTGGTGAAAGAGGTGAACCGGAACTCCTCCCTCTGTATGACGTCATAATCCTTAAGCTTTCTTTATGCTTGAAAATACTATTAATACGGAAGTTATGAGTAATTTATTTTCATTAAGGAATTGCAAGTGACAGTGATCGGGTTAGAGGAGTTTTAAATGAAGTGTCTTTGAACTAACCTATTAGCAAAACATCTACTAATTCAACATTTGCGACTTTTGAAGGCTAATTAAGGTTAATTAAGGCTAAAGAAGTAAGTTTCTTTTATATATTTAGTGTATATTTTTTAGCGTTATTAAGAAATTTATGTAAGGCTTTTTCATTACCAATTTCACGTATATTGAACGTTAATAATTATGCCCGTTTACATACGTTGGGGGGGGGGATATTGTTTGGATATTTTCGAAGTTCATAAACTAGAAAAGCGGGATGAGAAAAGAATTTCTTGCAATTTTTACAAGGTTCCATATCAGCATTCATGCGCTTTTTTGTGGGGAAGAGTCTGTTTGGGATAATCAGTTGCTTTCAAGGCTTTGTGGACAAGAACAGCCTCAGATCTTGAGGGGTGGGAGTAAGCGCCTCCGGTGGGAAGTATGGGCTGGCGAAGGAGATTGTTTGCTTCCGGATCACAGTAATGAACTTATTGGTAGGTTCAAATCCCATTCAAGTCAACATTCCTGATTGCGGTTTCAATCCCCCTCAGTCACACCAAATAAATGTTGGAATGGTACCTCGAATTAAGGACGCGATCGCTATCTTTCTTCCTCCTGCTTCGTTCACGGACAGAATACAGATATGGACAAATGTGGGGGGGGGGGGTTCTTACTGTTAGATGATCTAGTGCAGCGTTTTCCAAAGTATGGCACGGGTACCAATTCTGGTATGCCGACCTTGCTTAGTGGTACGCGAAGAAAGGAAAAAAAAAACATCGTACGCAAATGAATGCCACAATAGTTCCATTAACAAGCAATAGCACATTATCATTGAAATCTTTGTTTAAATCATATTACTGATTCGAATTCAAGTTTAGTGGTATGTGAACAAAAAATAAAAAATAAAATGGGAACCACTTATTAAAAACCCGCGAATTTAGAAGTATTCAAATAACAATTGGATATCCAAGGAATATCCACAGGATATCCCCAGCATGCGTAAATGTCCCAAAATATTTGGGAACAAACGAGGGTATTTCTAGTTCCTGAGAATATTAAAAGGACAATCTAGATTTAAATCTTTGGAAATCCGTAGAATATTCTCCGAAATAACAAGATATCTTAAACACGAAATAACAAGATATCTTAAACACGTCTGAATATCCTTAACATACGCGGTTATCCTGAATAGGTAACATATTCGTAGATGGTTCTATGCACATACCAGGAATATTTAAGGATATCCTCGGAATATCCCATCGGGATATTCGTGGCACATCATCGGGGTATCCCAATCTGGATATTCGTAGATCCTCTATGCGTTTAAGAATTTGTACACGGTACATTTTAATTGCACCGTGCAAATGCCAAACTCCTTCAACATGCTTACGTTTATTTGTTATTGCACATTTAGGAGTTTGGGGTTCTCTTTGGACAATTAGGTATTTGATAGTTAGATCTACAGTAAATGCGAAAAACATGCTTTTTATTATTGCTGTAGAGATGTACTGCCGTTTTATATACACTTAAGCTGTAGTAATCGTCGTAACTCTAACTACAGGCAGTCTGCACACTTGACCGACATAACTGCCAACCTCTATCTTTGATAATATAGGATACTTTTTGGTTATTGCTTTGGTATTTTCAGTTCTACCGTTAGCAACACTGAATATCCAAGTTGAAACTTTTATCAGACACTTAAGAATGATGTGATTAATGGTATAACATTTACGAGAGAGACAATTGAAAGAAAAGCAATATATAGTGTCTTATCATTTTTCTAAAGATAGGATAGATGATGAAAAGTAGGGCAGGTTATATAAAATTACAACGCATTAACTCTTCCTTGCACCATGACTGATGTTTTTTCTTGATGTTATTGCTGCGTATTCTGTCTCAAAGAATACTATATTTATCCTCATCAAATCTTATTATCGCATAGACTGAGGGAAAAGACAGTTTTTATTTACAAACGAGATTGATATATTTTTTGTGTCATTAGAAACATCCCTAAGTTTCGAAAGACTTGTAATTTACCTTAAAGAACGAAAAAAAGTATGAAATACAGTTGTCTCTCTGTAGACCGACACAATGAGACGACCTTGTCGGATTGGGAAGTGTCGGACTACAGAGACTTTACTGTATAGACTAAATTTGACAATTTTTTCTTAAGGTTAGTGTAAAGCAACTATCTCTAAAGCTAGGTGGCAATGCTGCTCCTACAAGTTCAAACCTAGAGAGTTCAAACTTTTAGAGAAGTAAGTTTATATTGTTGAGTTTCATTGTTATAAGTTTGGATATTCAGAACAACAATCAAGTGGTTTCAACAATGAACAAAAAACAGAAGAAAAAATCGGCACGGATAGAACTCTTGAAATGGTTATGAACTTTCTACTTTGAAAGTTAGAACTCTCTAGACTTGAATTTGTAGGAGCAGCATTGAAATTTCGCGCAACGATAAAAATACATTAGACATATACGGAGGTAGTGCTGCCATCTTTTGTTGGAGATCGTTGCTTTGCGTTAATCTTCAAGGTCGCAGACTACGAACTAACACTAGGGGAGGCGGTACAGGTTCGGATCCAGTATGCGAATAACGGAATGGTACATGAAAAACCCTAGAAACAAGCCTGGCTGCTACCTTTCATATTCCTTTTCTTGAAATACCCAAATTCCTCACGTAGGGTGTCTTTCCCTAACTTTCAGTGACGATAGAATAGAAGTAACCATAAGAAACGGAAACTGAAAATGAGGAGATTCTAAGGAAGACAATAAGGCATAAACACGTTGATTTGTACATCAAGGTGAAAAAGGTACGTTAAACGTACGGATAAACAAGGTATATATTAAATTGTTTTCCTGCCTGTACGATGTTTTGATGATGAAATAACTTGAAAGATTACCTGTTCAAAGATAGCTGCTAATCTTCTTCGAGCTCACACACCATCAGCTAAGGTGCCCAGCGTTGGCGTGGAAGTCACTTTGTGGTTCCTGTCGTTGATCACGTACGCATTTTGTCTCGTGTATTTCAACGGTCGTCTTTTCTATTCGGTAATTTCCCAGCGTTTTCTATGTTTTCCTTCAAGGAATTTGTCCAGTATTCATGTGGGTACACAATTTATGAAACAGAAAGTAAATTTAAACCAAAACTTTATTAGTTGAAAAGTAATTTGTTACGGTTGTCACCCTTTCCCGGGTTCTGTTCGCGGTGGGGGACACCACCCACATAGCAAAATGACGTCCCAGGGATATCTGACGGATCTCCTGGCAGGATATCGGGACGTCCATAGGACGTCCTGTTTAAGTCCCGTTTACATACTTCCTTCGTACATAGGCATATCCTTCGTATAGTTATAATTAATTAAATAATAATAATAGTAAGGTCGATTTAATTTATAGAAATTCCAGGTAGGTAATCCCGCACGGCTTTCCGGGGGACATCCAGGGGACATCCATACGGGATGAACTGTTTGTATTGCCCACAGAGTTATCCCACGGACGTCCTTAGGACATCGCTATAGGAGCAGGACCATTCTGACTGTAATGGGATCTAAACGGGACGTACTCTGCTATGTGGGCAGTGGTTCGAAATTCACTTGATAGAAGACAATGTCAAATCGCCATCGATTCATCTTACCCAGGGACCTTTATTATCAGTTACTTCGTTTTGTTCGAGTTGTAGTAATGATGAGCTTTAGGTCTCAGTAGGGTAGGAGATAGAATGTGGTAAAGAAGACGGTTAGCGCCTAGTTTGAAAGTATCATCTCCACATTTGTTTGGTTTGATCGTGGATAAACCCATGGGGAAAACCTTAGGCAGAATATCCGGTCGTTGGTTTCAAACCCAAGAGCTTCTGACTACAAAGTCAACACTACCAAGTCATTGCATAGACAATCAAATTCAGCGCTGTAAAATCCACATGTACCCACATAGCAAAATGACGTCCCAGGGATATCTGACGGATCTCCTGGCAGGATATCGGGACGTCCTGTTTAAGTCCCGTTTACATCCATGGGAAGTAGAGTTATAATTAATCCTTCGTATAACTGTACGAAGGCATATCCTTCGTATAGTTTTAATTAATTAAATAATAATAATAGTAAGGTCGATTTAATTTATAGAAATTCCAGGTAGGTAATCCCGCATGGATTTCCAGAGGACATCCAGGGGACCTCCATACGGGATGAACTGTTTGTATTGCCCACAGAGTTATCCCACGGACGTCCTTAGGACATCGCTATGGGAGCAGGACCAGTCTGACGGTAATGGGATCTAAATGGGACGTCCCAGGGACGTACTCTGCTATGTGGGTAGTGTCTATTCACCCTGTACTCATCACTAGTTGCATATCTGCTAGTTTTTAAAATAAACGTCTCTTGGGACTCCTGATCTCACTTTGTGGGAAATGGTTCCATACAAGCACATTTTAAAATAAGTTTTTTTTTTTAAATGTTACATAATGACCATTTAACTGAGAGTAGAAGATATTTGGAATGATGGTTTGAAGTCTTTTAGTAAAAAGATGGAAGTAACATAATCGACAGTGGCATGGATTCAAACCGTGGGCAGAACAAGCCATCTGCAACCTATTTTTATCGTGTTTATTTTCGCATTGGTACCAGACAACTGTAATTGTAGTTAAAATAGAAACTCGGATTGCTTTTTTTTTTTTTTTTGTTCATCATCACTTTACTTTCAAAAGTGTTCAACGAGAAATGTCATCTCTGTAACACTAAGAACACGTATTGGTTCTCAAAGCCCGAGAAACATTTAAAAAAAATATCTGAAGTAATACAAAGTGGTCTGTCTAGCTGATGCAATTCTTGGTTCTCTCACAGTAACAGAGATGTGATGAATGCTTCGTTCGCTGCACATTCATAGCCAATCAGCTGAGACAAAAAAAAAAAAAGATTTTTTAACTCATTCCACGTGAAATATTAACTTCAAGTGTTTCTTCGACCTTCAAAATTACGTGACCGTAAAAAAAAAAAAAAATGCTACAGCAAGCGGCAATGATTTCAATTAAAGTTAATAAAGCCTTTTCCACTCTGCGAACAGATAATTGACCGTTTAGGGCTATAAATACACTGTGATGAAGTATAAATGCATTGTTCTCAAAACTTCTTCCGTTGTAGGATTGTAAATCAGCTGGTTTACAGTATGTTCCTTGCTGTCACATGTGTGTACCTCTTCCCATACCTACTGTTGTTTATTTTTAAAAAATGCCAGACAAGTTAGTATTTGCAGAAAACAAGTTTTCTCGATTAGACTTTTTGCCAAGCGTTTTTGCACAGTACACCTTATACCTTGACCTTGTCAGAAAGCGAAACACTTTTTTACTGTACTGCTATGAAGAAAGTTGATGCTGTTTACCCAAGTCTTGGCAATTGCACCAACGAAATATCCGAAATTAGCGATGTTTAACTTAAACAACAAACGTCAGCGAATCTTGAAGTGTTTATACCACGCAGGATAACGACACAGCCCACACTATATTTAGCATAATATTTCTTGCGATTATAGGCGTCTTGATTTGTTATGAAAAAGCAGCGTTAGTGGAAGACTTCTTGTGGAACAGCTCTATCGTAACACACACATAATGATAACATTGTTTAGAATACGGAAATTTCATACAAGTATTAAAAAAACACACACACAAGGGAGGGGTTTGTGTTTGGCTCCATTTCATGAGTGTAGTGCCAGTATAAAATAAGCGAATCGTTGGCATTGTTCGACCATTTGAAGATAAAGTATTTGCGAATTCGTAGACGCCTCAGTGCAGATGTCTGATTTCTTCGGATCAACGATTGCGTGTGTGTGTGTGTCAAAAAACAAAACACCAACTTAAAAATTCCAATGTTGTTAGTTCTTTAAAGCATTTTTAGAATTGGGGGCGTTCCTGGACTCATCTGACTTAAAAACGTGCGTTTGCTTTCTCTAAAGCGAGTCTTAGTAGTGAGTGGAGCAGTTAAAAAGCAGGTTTATACACCAAGGCCAGCTGAAAGTGAAATCAAATTTTCACATACGGAAACCGGGAAATAGGAAGTGAACATCTAGTTGACTAATTCCACAAGAACTGTAACCAGTGAAGGGAAAGGATTCGTTTTGTGAATCAGGTAAAACCTTAGCTACTGGAACGAATTGTTTTGGTGGTGTCAGCAATTGCAACCATTAGGCGAAGTCCTGTAATTAGCTACCGTGAAGATCAGATAAAGAGGAGAAAAAGTTCAAAATTTCAATTTTCAATACTAAATTCTAAGATGTACGATGTGATAGGATAAATATAACAAATCAGTCAAACTGCAATCATGGTTGCTTGACTGAGGTAGCCGGCTGAGGCGTTAGGCCAGCGTCTCTTAAGATTGTTGGTTCGAATCCCGTCAGAGGTATGGATATTTGTGGATTTTAAGAAATATTGCACTCGTAATCGTGACGGGTCGAAGTCAAAAGTTACTAGACTGGTCCATACAAAGTACAGTTTACCATTTCAATTCGGAAATTATATTCTTATGCGTTTGTTTTTGCAGAATTGGAGCCGCGGTGGCTCATTGGTAGAGCGCTCACTTCTGGTGCGTGGGGTCTTCGGTTCGATCCCGGTTTGTGCTATTTGGGTTTTGTGGTGGCTAATTATCGTGTGTGTTTTGTTTTTTCGGGGTTATCCAGTTTCCTCCCAATTAATTTCACCAATTCTCTTATCATTCATTCGGCCTAAGCCAGAAGTTGCCTAAAGGCCGTACATAAGATGTGACAGAAAAATCGAACTTTCTCATTATTATGTGCTGTTGTTTTTCGTTTAAAGGTAATAATCACTCGTATCAAGTCATTTATCGGTGTTATGATAGTGGTCCACTTACAGATATAATTTATATTCGTAGATCTCACATGCCAGGAAACAATTTCGTCAAATTGGGAGTAATTTGCATACGTGTGTGTGTGTGTGTGATTATAATACATCTTCATCAAGTGATTGATTGAAGTTCGTTACAATAATATACAACATACTGTGACATGTTTTCATTTTTTATCTTTAAAATAATAATCAGCTGTCTTGTTTTCTAAAATGGATAATCATGTTCTGTCATGTTTAACTGATTGAATTTGGTTTATAGTTTATTAATTTATCGCTGTTATTATCAGTGCACTGGCTTGTTGAAAAAAGAAAGTGATTTCGTCTTTTTATGTTAAAAAGAATTCCTACACGCGGTTGAATATCGTGCAGTAGTTTTTGGATGTAAGTACTAAGTAGGTGAGGTGGTTGTTTTATAGTACTGTTCCACTGATTGAAGGAAAGCAATGTTGCCAGGTTTAGAAGCTTAAATGGGTGTAGAGATAGCTATATAATAGTTTGTAAAAACTTTTAACTTCAAGTAAAGTATGAAGTCCCGGAAAATTCCAGCCCGTGTGGAATATGTACTGGAAAATGGATGATGCATATTTTTCTGAGTCCGAAATTCGCACAATTTGGCAACGGCGCAAAGCTATATGTAGAATATTCGTTCGTTATTCCCATTTGGGTAACTTGTCGAACTTGAAGCCACCGGCCATTATACTCTTACATGTATCGTAGTGTACAAATTCTTGAGAACATGAAAAGCCTTATAACATTCAGTGAACAATAGCATGCCATGGAATCATTTGTTTTAATCCTGGATGTGCCTCTAAATTCTTTCTGAGAGATTGAAAAAAAGGAAATATAATACTGAAAATTCTATCAACATGCATTCCTGTATATGTTATTTATTTAATAAAGTTATTTCGAGCAGTCAGAATAAGGAGAACCAAAGAATTCAACTACAAGTTAATTTGGTTTGGAATATAGGTCTTGTGGTCTTGGTCTATTAGATCTCTTGACTATTATTTGGAGGTCTCTTGTGTAGCGTAATGTTTACACGCCCCCTGTATGAAGGATTTTTAGTTTGATTCGTGATAAAAGTGTTAACATATTTTTTCGGCAGTGTTCGATTTGTGCGATTTCCAGAGAGGAGGAAGAATTAGTGAGATGTGTATTATACAGTATTTTGGGATCGCCATATCCCAGACTAGAGACCAGGGAAGATTTTTTGCAGAGAGGGGGAAATCCCAACAATCCCCTGCTACAAATCGAACACTGATTTTCGGTGTTGATCTTAAGGACAATAGGGGGTAGAAGTAGCTACCTTATTAGTATCGGGAAAGCCAGAAAGCGCGGCAATGGAAAATATCTTGGGATATATTTTTAAAAAATGCTTCTTTTATTTGACAATATATATTTTTTATTTTAAATATTTTCGGGATGGTTTTTGAATTGCCAAACAAATAAATGAATAGGAAATAATAAATTTGGTGTTTTGGGAAAAATGAAGATATTTGTTTTTTCATCTTATCAAGGGATTCTGAGATCGATTCTCGGTGGAGTAACATAGTTATTGGAAATCATCTTTAAAACTGTAGGTTGCATCCTTTGGACATAGGCCGAATCACCATCTGATGAAAGGCAGTGAGTGACAAACCACCTTGGTTCATATTCCTCAGTTATTTTCGCACCATAGACCTTCTGATCGAACACCATCATCAATGGCATACGAAGGTGAACAATTGTACATGACGTATTCTTCCTTCCTGAAGCAGTTTGTTTTGATTTTTTTTTTCTTACATGTAAAATTGCATTCGTACACCTCCATAATTGGATTTGCTTTAGGAGAAATCGTATGTCGAGAGTCCTAATGAGATTATTCAGTTTTTTTTATCAGCCTTGTTTACATTTATCAGCATTTCGTGTGTGTGTTCGTGTTATCTTTTATTGGTGGCTTTGGTGTGTGTTTGCTTGGTTGCTAATCTTCACCAGCGAGCGAGAATCCACTGTTGAAGACGGCGAAGGTGAAGGAGGTGGGCAAGCTATGAAAAACGTTATTGGATTGTCATGAAGCCAAGTCCCGCCCCGTCTCACTTGTGAGGAATCTGTATATTGCCGGCTGTTGCGTGTTGCTCTTCATGAATCGCTTTAGTTGAGTCACGTACGTACGAGAAACAGGCTTCTCCTCTACCTTCAACCGCAGACAGAAAGGAAGAAGTCGATGAGAGTAGAGGTCGCAAGCGTGTTGACAGTGAAGTTGTGTGTCGAGTGCAAACTGACGTAATACCGGCAAGAACGATAGAAACCGGCTGTGTATATTTACTTCGCAAAGTTTTCGCACGTGGATATTACTTATTCAACAAATTAATTGTGTTAAATACACCAGATAGTTAATTATAGTGCATAACATGGTGTGTCGTTGGTCAAGGTAAGTTCTTTAACTGAAACATGCAGTGATGATTAAACAGTGTGGTAACTATTTTTATTCTAAACGTGTTCAAGTTGTGCGAGTTTCGTCCATATTTTTTGTGGCAGCTTAGCGGAAGTGGAGATGATCGGTTGATTAACCATGGATTAATGTTTATACTTCCTACTTGGGAAGGAAGCTACTGTTTATAAAGTTATTGATTGACTTTGAGTTAGATCTAACTAGGCTCAAATTCCGTTTGTAGTCTTGCGGCAGTGAAACTAATTATAAAATGCTAAACTGTGTTTCGAATTGGGGTGGTTTCTTTTCTTCATCGAGTGCTATGGCAAGGTAAGATTTTAATAATTTCGCGTAATCGTGTTTGTAAACCATTTTCCATAAATTTACTCAAATAAAATCTGTATACTGTAAAACAGTTAATTGGATGAACTTGTGCAAGAAGGAACCAAACGCCACGCTCGTGATATTCTGTATTGTGGAGTGACTGGTAAGGCCTAAATTAGGTTATGCAAAATGATCCAACTTGTCTGGACTTGCTAGGCTACTCCTTAGAGACGCAAGAACTATCTACCAATTGTGGAAAAATTTTTATTTGTATTTCGCGAAATTTGCTGTAGCAGTAAAGCAGTACCAATTTCCTACCGAGATAACCTACAAACTAGGTAGAATACCGGTACCGGTAGGGCCTTCCGATAGGCTGGTGGTCAGCCATGTTTATCTGGTACAAAAGAGTCATAGTTTCCCGATTAGGAGCAAAGTAGTGCAGGATAAATGGAACACCATGATAACCTGTTTATAAATGCTTTCATTTATATAATCATCATCTACGTGAAACTAGAAATACGAAAATGCCTACTGTTATTTGGCCTAATTCATTTGGGAGGACCTAACTACTGTACGATTGTTTCTGAAGAAACTACGTAAGCCACCTGAGGCAGTTTCTTCTCGGTGGTTGATTGTAATAAAATTGAATGTCGCAATAACTGAAGTTCGTGACATTGCATCAGTTTGTCGGTGCTATTTTGATAATCGATGTCACGTAATATTTTTTTGTTTTCTATCTTTTGCCTTGAGCTGCAAACAAAAGAATCAAGCTTAGATGATTTCTTACAGTGTAAAGTTATCGTGGCAATGACAAGAGTATATTGTAGGTCATTGCTCGTATTTTTGCCTCTGAGCGCAAGTAAAAGTCTGAGTTATCTCTAGAACATTCCCAGATCACATACCTTTAGCGTAGTTGCTTGGGCGTACTTTTCCATGGTACATGCTGGATTACGTGGCCTTGTGGTGCAGCTGGTTATTGGTTGATGGCAGTTTTTTTTTTATATAAAATGAAACTATGAAATATCTGCTAGTGTGCGGGAGGATACGCAGTTATATTTTACAATGTACACTTGGATTAACAGGAAATAATCGGTGGTTTAAGTTGTACAGTCTGCACCAAAACTTCTCCGAATAACCTTTGAATGGGTAGACCAATTTGGTATGTTTTCCTGATATTCTCTGAGGAACAGAAAATTGTATAAATTATACAGAAAACTTATAAACAGAAAATCGGACTGTATAATATGGCAATACCAAGCGTACATTCGACGGTAGATTTGAACCTGCCACGTGTATTAGCTCGGTGTTGCTAAATCGTGCAGCCTTTGTATTTCCATAGGCCGTTTTCAATTAATCTGGCCGTATAGTGCACTCCCGTTCAAAATTTTTATATAAGTGTAACGATCAAGTGCATATATAAGAGATTCTGGTCGTATTTCTTGGCACACCCAGTTGTGATATTTCGGTATATTTCTTGACTTTTGATAGTTTACGTAAAACTAGTATGTCTGTTGTTTATTTGAACAAAACTAGCTTGTATAATCTGGTCACGCCAAAAAACAAAAAAAAAATACCGTGGCCAATGAATCGACTATTGACTAATTCCTTTTCGGTTAGCGGCATCCATGTCTATCAAATTGCAAAATTGACGAGCTGGAATTCGGAATATGGACCATGGAGGGAAAAGAAAGAAAAGTAGACATTCGAGGGCACCAAAAATTTTCCATATTTTTTTTTTAGGTTAAAAATCGATTTAAACACTGCAAATGTACTCACATTTCTCCTGTTTTGGCCTTACGCCACTCAAACTGACCAAATCCTGGCAAAATCCCTGGTTATCTGTATAGACCCTATATAGTGCTTAATTACCGGCTTCAGTGTGTGTGTTTCATCGTTTTATTTTGTTGCAGTCTTTGTAAAAATGAATATTTTTTATCTGGCCGGGAGTTATGAACTAGAAGTTTGAATTTGGAATAGAATGAGAGAAAAACTTGCATCTTAGGATTAAAATTGCGAAGTAGTCATACTTTGTACGGATATTGATACAACAATGTTAGTGTAATTGGAGTTTAATTGTTGCCTTTCAAATTACTATTCAGTAGAAAAGTATTCAATAAATAGCATCATGTTCAGCAGACTTATTCTATTTTGTTGGGAAAGACTTAAGTTAACTAAAATTCTTCACAAGAACACACAGTACTAAGAAAGATATTTGCATCATATTGCGTTTATTATGTTTCGACAGTGCTGAAATGAGAATGATCGTTTTTTGCAATCTTGACATGTTCATTTGTTTTCTATTTTATTGCTTAATGTTGTGGTAACCTAAGTAATCCTGATGGGATTAAGTTGTATTAGTTTTATCAGTCACGCGATGCTCGGAGATAACGATTAATGTTCTTGTAACTAGGTATATATTTTTTCCGGTTTCCGACTCAGGAATTCATTGTCTCGTGGGAATACGAGTCGAGATTGCGCAGTTTGCTTCCGTTCGGCGCAAGGTCGCTGTGTATATAGCGAGAATTAGTAAAGAAAATGTACTAAAAGGTGTAGTTTCTTTATTTTTTTTCAATTTCATGCTTCGAGAAATTACAAATTTTATATCGAAATTATTGCAGAAATTTAATGCCATTTAGGCAACGTTTGCAACATTACTATGGGCCAGTTCTTTTGTAATTTATTATAGAATTTAGAAGCTATTTCAAAAACAGTGCGTAGGTACATGGAAGCATCTCTTTGGATATATTTTACTCAGATATCAAGATCTGACACCCTTTAAGAGAAGATTCAAAGAAATATCCATGGACAATCATTCCTTCTTTTTGTAGTAGCATGAATCGACGCGCATTATGCTTTTACAGCTGTGTTACTCTTAAGATCTGTTCGTATTTCCAAACTGTATTTAATTCTTTCTATGCTGTTTGGGTTCTTCTAAGTTGGTACACTGGGTAAATTGTCGAATGGTTCCTTCAGAACCAGTCTGTAATCTCCCAAACCATTATAAAATTACGGCTGCAATGAACATAACAGTACCCAAGACTGACAAGGTATACGACATTGATAAATGCTATCTCGATACAGTTACCATTGCTATGAGGAATCCTCCCTATGAGTTACCATATTGGGATGGTGATTCTTCCCTATGATGTAACAGGACAATATTCGAATTTCTCGTAGACTGGTCAAGACTAAATTTTCTAAGCGAATATTAACTAGGATGGTACCTCGAAAATATAGGAGCCTTGCAGTAGGTCAATATCACTTAGATTTTTGGGCCAATTTTAGCAGAATAGAGAAATAGTAGTAAGTAAGCCTAGCGCCGACATGTTTTCCCCCATGTTTACATCGTATGCTAGGTCAGTGTTGAGTCATCAAAAGAACCGTAACCATTTCCTTGTTCCTTTCCTGGTCTAACGGATAAACTTGTCTGGAATAGTGGCATATGCGTTGATTATATGTAAAATAACATTTCAACATGCTAACCTCAAAGTGCTTACGTTTTTCATATTTGCATGTGGCGTAATGGTTTCTTCTTGTCTGCTGAGATAAAAAAAAATAATGGAAGTTCAATATCTAAAACAGTGATTCCCAACCTTTTGGTTTCGCGGTATACCAGACAGTAGAAGTCTTGGAATTAGAGGAATCCTGATGAGTTACTAGCCATCAGAGTCGCTCCATCTGGAGAAAGCTAGTCATACCACGAGAATTTTCGACCGTGTGTTGACATCATATTATTAGACTTTCTATTCTCGACACAATCTGTTACTTGTCTAGGAGGATGGATGCCCGATGAACAGTAGAATCGAGAATCCTATTTGCTGTGGACATGGGCTCTGAAAGAATGAATGAATAGGCTATTCCCTGTTCTGGTATCTACTTCACATTCGGAATCTCGAACTGCGCTGCTTTCAAGGGACCATAGTAAACGTGTTCAGAATATGCCACCAGAGAGTAGCCTTGGTAACAATCGTCTTTCAATGTATACATTAACCACTAACCTTCACAGACCCACGCTTCCGGAAAGTACGGATCTGATTCCAGAGTTCTGATCGGATCGGAATGTAGAGGTTAAAACGGACCACGCGAATGGCGCTTTGCTTAACGAGAAGATCTGTCTGTATAAGATTAGTGTAAAGCAATGATCTCCAACAAAAGATGGCAGCACTACCTCCGCATATGTCTTGTGTATTTTTATCGTTGCACGAAATTTCAATGCTGCTTCTACAAATTCAAGGGTAGTGAGTTGAAACTTTCAGGGAAGAAAGTTCATAACCAATTTAAGAGTTGTATCCGTGCCGATGTTTTATTTTCTTCCTTGTTCAGTGTTGATAGAGCTTCATTGTTATAGGTTTTGATATTCACAACAACAATCAAGCGATTTCAACAATGAAGAAAAACGAAAAGAAAAAAAATCTATCTTAATCGAAGTCTTGAAATGGTTCTTTGAACTCTCTAGGCTTGAATTTGTAGGAGCAGCATTGAAATTTCATGCAACGTTAAAAGTTCATTAGACATATACGTAGGTAGTGCTGCCATCTTTTGTTCGAAATCGTTGCTAACCTTAATTGCCCTTCACGCGGAATTTCGTCCTTAAAGGCACACCCATTACTTCCTTTCTTTTATGTTGCCATCAGCAAGGACAATTTTCTTTCCTGATTTCCAGTTACCGAACTAGTAGTATAGGCGTACAACATGTTACAACCCTTATCCATGTTTCATATCCGTAACGATCGATTCTTTTCTATGTGATTGCAGATTGGCTGACCACACAATCCAGGCAGCGGTAGCGGAGCACCTTTTTGGGGACCTCCCACCTGATGCTATCCCCCCAGCAACAGCAGAAGTGGTACAACGAAAGAGAAAAGAGCGCCACGAGAGCACATCTCAGTCGCAAGATAGAAAAGTGATCAGGTAGAGTAACTGTTTCACCAGTGCCTCGCAATTATTTTTTTTTTTTAATCAAAATCTTTCAACTATAATTATACAAGCTGTTATTATTATAGGCACAAGTTAAGTTGGAAGTCTCGGAAAGTCCATCCTTTGTATCGAGAGCCAAGGCGACTTCCAATACCGTAACATCTCTGAACATTTTCAACTCATAACATACACAAGGCGAGTAAAAGATCTATTCCAACGTTTTATCTAATATAGACATTTTCGTACATGGTGTTTTGAAAAACAAAATGCAATGTCTTATTATTAGAATATGAGAATTGAACATCAATTTATAGTAATGAATAAAGGTATAAAGTTTATCGTGATACAATGCATTTGTATTGACAAATTTGATATTGTAAAGCGTTCGGGTTCATTTTAATAGTACTTGTCAATGGGATGAGTTGCTATTGAACATGGGGCACTAAAGATAACACAGCACAGGAATCAAATAAAAATGTTTGGATATAACAGTGAGTGCGGAAAACAATATAATAACGTAATACTGTTGTTTGGTATACATTAATAAGGTTAATGTAAAGCAACGATCTCCAACAAAAGATGGCAGCACAGTCTTCGTATATGTCTAATGTATTTTTTATCGTTGCACGAAATTTCATTTGCTCCTACAAATTCAAGCCGAGAGAAGAACTGTCTAGGCACGTATTTGTAGGAGCACCATTGAAATTTCGTGCAACGATAAAAATACATTAGACATATACGAAGATAGTGCTGCCATCTTTTGTTGGAGATTGTTGTTGTACATTTACATTTATTGTTAATTAATGTTACATCTTAAGGAGGCAAAATGACTAGTAAAATTATTTCCTATTTTCTGGACAATTTCAGTTTTTAAAAGTAAAAGGAAATTAATGTAATTTAAATATCATTGGGAACTGAGTCTGGAAAATATTTTCATGTCAACGTGTTGCCAGTATTGAGGAGGATATTGCTTCTCCGTCCGTATTGTCATGCCTAGGTGTTCCTACGAAGAACACTTATTACAAAAATAACATTTTGTAACATTGTATATTCGTGGTTTGAATTGTAGAGTAACTGGTTTAGTGTTGCCTAAGTAACTAAAGAAATTATTATATAATTAATACGAAAAATCACATACTTCGGACATTTGTGTACACCTATGTTGGTTTTTGGCGTTCACTAAAATTTCCATTACAACGATAACAGGTAAACAAAGCTTGGAGTTCAGTATTTTATAAGATTGAGCGTCGCCTTTGTTCACAGTTCCAAACTTAAATTCTGTCTTTAGTGATTGTTGAACATGTCGCGAAAAATTTGTTTCAGTAGAGTGTCACAGAGAGATATGTCTTCCTGCAGAAAATTGTGAATTTAATTATCCTCCTGTTTGAGATAATTAAGGTTAGGGGATAGAGTAGTCTTTGGCTAAACCTTACCTTGAATAGAGTTATTGTAATTATTTAATCTTCGAAATTAATTACAAGGTGTAGGACCAAAGATCAAAACCTTTTAGTTATATAAGTTAAACTGGCAACGCGCAGACAGTTGAGAATAATATCGTGATACTTTTAAATAATGACTGTAAAGAAAAGATAGTAAATAATTGTGTGAGGGAACCAAAAGTAATAAAAAAACAATCTCTCTTTTTCTTTTATGTAGATCGAATTCTGAGGAACGGCCATTGGAAGAAGAAATGGTGAGCTCGAAAGACAGTATGAGGCGTGTTAGTAGCCACGAGGATATGACAGCAAGAGCCAAGAGTAACAGTTTTCTTCAAGAAATTAATGATCCGTCTTTGGGACATGGCATTGTAAGTAGCAACAGGCAGTTTTCATATGTTTATTTTACCTGCTTTAGGAATTTAACATTGGATTTAGCATTTAGGTTTTTTTCTTATAACGTTTTGTTAATATTCCAAATGATTGTTCATAATTTAAATACAAATCTACATATTAAATAAAGTTCCAAATTAGAAAAAAATGAATAAATATGCATAAAGACGTGGTATTACACACGGAGAGCCCGTATAACAAATCAAACTTCTTTTCTAAATATCAGCCCTTGGGAATGCTGTAGTCAAATCTATAAACATTTTCGCTACCTTTCTGGTAGCGTCTTCAGGTGCTGGCAAGTGTTAATTGATTATGTAATGTGTGTTTTTGATTGTAAACTGTGCTAATATATGTACATCTTATCACCTGCGACATTTGTAAATAGATACTTAAGAAGAAATACTGTAAATATTTAAAAAAAAAATACCACGGAAGTATTCTGTAGTAGGTTAATAGAACAGGCTGGTTGTAATTGTACCTACAAATACTAATTAGTGTACTTACGTTGTTTAGTTTCTAAATTTTTATCATTGGACCATTAAAATTAATAATGTGGCAGATTAAAACTTAGTTGGTGTATTTCTTGAAAAACAATAAGTCGATATGATACTTAATTGTACTTGCTTTTTCTTTCAGCGTTGCATAAACATGCCCCTCCATGAACACAATCCTCCGAGTGGAGCACCCAGTTCGATGGGGTCCTCTTCAGAGGAGTTGAGCTTCCTGACAGATTTGGACGATGAACATGAGAGACGGCGAAGCTGTGAGAGATTTGCAAGCTTTCCACATCCAGGTACAACCAGAGGCAGAAGATCACAAGCCCGACGTCGCCGTACTCACCGAGCTACTCGAACAGATGATCAAGATGAGAGTGGATCTTCAAAGGTAAACAGCATTTCTAGATTTTAGATTTTTTTTTTTTAATTATTATTATTTATTTTAATCCAGAATCAGATTCAATCTTTGATTAGGGCGAGTAAACTTTATGGTGATCGCTAAGTTGCAGATGGCTGTTTGTCAAGCATCTGGCAAGACTTTCAAATATATTTTAGCAAAACAGAAAAATAAATTAGATTATTCAGTTTTTATTGTCTGTTATAAATCTTATATTTTGATGTGATACCTCAACAAGCATTCCATTTTTTTAAAAAAAAAATTTCTATAAATAGAGGAAAATACAAACATATAAACACACGAGGGCTTTTGAAACAGGAAAGAGCAATTCCAAACTTAATTGTACGCAATAAAAATATAATTTTAGATAACCGTGACAAGTAAGAGATTAAACTCATATAATAATAACAACAAAATTAAGTTCATTAAAGCCATATAAATACATTCAAAGATAAGTACAGCAAAACAAACCTTTATGGTAAGCAGTAATACAAATCCATGCAAACATTTTGTCCATTAAATGCTCGTTACTGAGAAGTAACAGTTGTTCATTAAAATTACAAAAACTTTTGATTTGAATGACAATATATTCTCAGAAGGAGGTTGGTGAACTGTTTAGTCGATATCGAGATGATAATTATGCCAAATGATAGGACACATGCTTACTTTAACAGCTAAAATATTAGCTGCCACAATTTTGTGTTAGCTTCGTAATAAATATGCAAAATACTGTACAGGGTGGGGCCATAAGTCTTGTTAAGACAGTCGAATAAAAATGCGGGACAGACAGGAATGAAATTTCTTTGAACATTTTATAGGCGAAGAGGAAAATGGCACGGGCCATACCACGTTGTCGGCGATCATCTTTAAATTCGGCAACTGGGATTCAACTTGAAAATTTCAAATAGGAAGGGATGTGTGTGACATGGAATTCACTAAATGTGGTTGGTGTTTGTCTATCTCTAACGGTTTGTTTGTGAGATTTGTAATGGTTTCCTGTTGATGTCAATGTGTTTGACTCCGCTGAACAAATTCCTTTTCATGTTGATAATGAACGGTGTTCGAAAAGTTCATGTGACTGTCCCGTATTTACCCAAGATGCCTTTTGTCATTTATCAAGATGCCTTGATCACTTTTTGGGGGACTTTAATTTACATTAACGTAACTTCCACACATCAACATTTTCGTTTCCCATAAAATACACATTTTCCAATTAAATTTGGCACACATTGCATTTCGATTTCTTTATAACATGATCAGGTTGCAACTAGTATTCTAGCTGCCAAGAAAGAATGCTATGCCCTATTATTTGGAACAGTCATAATCTGGATTTCGACCGGATAGTTCACGAACCTCCCCGCACCATTTGCATATGTTTCATGTTCCTTTACGTAAGTGATAGCGTTGTATAACACGGATATGGTTATATTATCAGATGGTTAATAGGTAGATGGATTGGTAGGCGTGGCCACCACGATCCCCTAACCGGACTCCTTTGTATATTTCTTTGTGACGGTACTTGAAGGCTAATGTGTACCAGTGTAACTTAATGGTATTTCCCACCTGAACAGAGGAATCACTGACAGTGAGGTATGTGCATTGTGCATGTACACAACTATCACCTGACGCGCTTCGTAGGGGGTACGGCGACGTTTGCAGAAGTGCTTCAATGTGAAACATGTTCTGTGATGGTGATAGTGGTTTTTGTGGTTCACAGCTGTTCTCCATGTTGATGAATGTGTTTATTGTGGTGTTGCAAGGTGTGTATGGCCGCCTGAAACGTGGTATGGTCTCTCCTATAACGTGTTCAGGGACATTTCATTCCTGTTTGTCTCGTATTTTTTTTATTTTATTCGACAGTCCTAACAAGACTTATGGCCCCAACCTTGTACAGCCTTTTGCATATTTATTACGAGGCTAACACAAAGTTGTGGCAGCTAATATTTTAACTGTTAAAGTAAGAATGCTAATGTCCTATTCCCCCATATTCATCTCGATATCGACTGAACAGTTCACCAGCCTCCATTGTCAGTGCATTTCAAGAATTGCTCAATAACAAGTTAGAAATTTTCTTTGCTATACCTACTAGGAGAGTTTAATTTGATTACTATAGATATAATGGAACGGAAACTCTTTGAGTAATGAGTTTGCATGCACTTTTGTACTCAGTTGAAACCACAGACTGATATTTGAGTTGTTTATCCTTACCTCTCTATAAGCGTTCAGATACATTGAGGAAGGGAAAGCTAACACAATTTTCGTACTGTTTAATTCTACGGACAATGTAAGGAATATTGGACATGTAAAAGAAAAAGTATACAAGTCAAAGTTCACTATACGTAAATCGAGAAGTGAGATTTTTGATTATTGGTAAAATTACTTACGTGATATCGGAAGATTTCCCTTTTACCTGTCTGATATTCCTGACAATGTTGTTAGAATTCAGTGGAATGAAAATATGGATTTGCTATTTTTTTTTTTTTTAATTTGAGATCTCAGATGAGTTACTGACACGTATGCACGAATAGCTTAGCTTATATTGTCTCTGTGCAAGATATAGATCAGCATTAACAGTACTTCTTTTTGTTCTTTAAAAAATAATAGGAAAATGAGGACAGTGATCAGGCAGAGAGCAGAAACCATCATAATCATCACCACCACCACCATCATCATCATCATCATTCAGAACATCCGACCGTACTGGTGCATAGCAGCAGCTTTGGAAGTTCCACATCAGAAGACGATGATTCCAGTCAAGATACAGATTCCAGATCACCACACTCTTTTCTGCAGCTTCATCCACAGGTACGGTTCATGACATTTTGAAACAACGCAATTACATTGAATTAGATCTCGTTCAATGCTCCAAGAATATCTGTAGTGCAAAGTCGCCCTTTTTGAAAGATTTAAAAGAACTTTTTCAGTTTAAAACCCGCATCGGTTGTCGAGAAGTAATCTCATATAACTGAGGCTTGGTGATTACACGATATACACAGAATTAGTTTGATCATTGATTGTAGAGCAGTTACCTTACAAACAGGAAACTTGGATGCGATGCTCAATCTAACGGACCAACTTTCATGCAGGCTCTTTTAGTGTGTCTCATTGTACCACCAACCGGGAAAGAGAACCGCTGTTTGTACGATTATTTTCGATCACTCGACAAACACTCTCACATTAGTAATTCTAGAGTCAGTTTAGTTCCTAAGTAAATTCTCTACTAGTTTATAGTGCAGTTAGAAATTTCATAATTCGTTTGTAGGAATTTAATTTCTCTTAAGTGAGATTTCCTTTTAATTTGAATTAAATTAACAAGGAGGAATATATAAAATCAGTCTTGTATGATTTCTTGGTTGATAATATTCCGTATTAAACATTACTGATACCGTCTTCTTTAGGTTGAAAAGGAGGATCGTTCACCATCTCCTAGTCCTTCCACACCAAGGAAGATCTTCACACCACCTCTGGATCTGTCTACACTTCACCAACAAGTGGATTGCAACGAGCCACTTACCAGTCAAGGCAACTGGGGATTCACACATAGAATTCATGTAAGTACTCTTCAGTTTTCAGAATAGAACTTTGTAGTAAGAACAGTTTTTGATATTGCAAGGCAGTGAGCGAGGTACAGTTCTTCCTCAGTTACACCAGGCAAATGCCGGGATGGTGCCTAGAAACTACTTTCCAACATCCTCTACCCCACACCTGGGCCTCGGGTACTTAAAGGTCATAAATAAAAATTCAGTTAATGACATGACATGAAATAATTTTATGTTAAATTTTATTCTTTTCATGAAAAAAAAAAGCTTTCTCAATTTAGAATGGATCTCTGTCAAATGTTTATAGTTCGTTTAAACATCTTAAATTAGTACGTAGATTTCAGGGTGTGTCCTCAGCTTTACTACACACACTGGAATAGTGCCCGTACTAGATTCCGTCGCCGCTACTTTTCCCATTTACCCGGTAGATGTACTCACGAATTTCATAATGAAAACTGGCTTGATTGAATTGAACTGAATTTATTTTTAGTCTTAGTCTCAAAATCAGGCCGAAATACTGGCTTGGTGTTGCCCAGAATAGAATCCGGTTGCGAACATTTGTTACTGCGGTGATGAACGTGGGAGTTCCGTAAGCCATAGAGTACGTACTTTTGAGAGAGACTTTAGTAGTTGCCCAGTAAAGTTTAGAAATTCATTTTTATTTATTATATATAGAAGACCAAGGTGCAATTGTGTGCTGGAAAGGGGAAGTTATGTAGAAATATCACAAATAACTAATGTGTAGTATTAGTAAGAAGTACAGATTTATCATAGTCTGAAGGAAACTGGTATTACTAAGTAAACTAACAGAGCAGTCCTAAGTTGAATAAGTGGTCACAAGAGCAGCTGTCTGTAATAAGAACTTACCTAATGTTTAGTATCTTATTTTTCTTGGCAGCTTCTATGAACAGAACACACCAGGCAAATATGTAATTTGGGTCCTGTGTGGTCTTCGGGTCGGTGTTTGTTCACTCGTGATCTAATTAGGTGAGCGTGGGTTTTAAAATTCACACCTAATGCTCATTTTGCAATGCTTTTTTTGCAAATATAACCGAACTATCTAGTCTAAATGTTTGTTTCTCGCTTATCACTCCTGTAAGCACATAATATTACATTCTGTTTCATATGGTTAGTCGTGGACTAAATTGTTTTTATAATGCAGTGAAAAATGATCACGTGAGTTACTTCAGCTATGTTCAGAAGTATACGAATAGAAATTAGGTATCTGAAAGTGCAGACACTGGAATTACTCCTAACAACATTAAAACTTATCAGCAAGCATGTTAGTCGGTTTTTTTGAAGGTCGTATTTAACTTGAGGGTTACGGACTTTTTCAGTTATTTATCACTATGCGTGTCACTTGAAATTTAAAAAAAATCTTAACTGTCTGTTTAATCTGGTGTTGTATTGTGTCGATGTTATTATGTGTATACATATCAACGGTTCAGCGCTTTTAATGTGTGAAATTAATATTTTCCTTTATAGGATGATGGTCATGTGATGCTCTCACCAAGGAATTCAATGATCCTGACAAGGAGGACCCATTTGGATCCTAATGTTCCGCCGAGTCCTCCTTTGGAACAGGACGTTCTGCATTTGAAGAGAATTGGGGCTGAACCGACTCAAGCATCCAGGATTAAACATGTTACGAAACAGATCAACAGGTACGATGATTGATACTGACATTTTTCATTTTCACTTTTCATATACTGAAATCGCGCGGATTTCGATCTTAGCACAGTCAAGGACAAGGAATCTATTTAATATTGCTTACTAAGAGGGAAGGGGTTTACTTGAATAATATTGTGCTGACGTAATATTTGAATGCCCCTTTGTTAGTAGGTCAACTCAATTAGAACAATCACATAGGTCACTATTCAAAATTATTTCTGCGTTCTAATCCTGCCTGGGGTGTGACGTTTTGGATTTTAATCATTGAGACAGCTCGGTGGCGTTAGTTGCTAATTAGCAGTGGCGAATCGTCACCTTTTGGAACTGTTAAGTGAAAATCAAATTTAAAAATGTGTGTTCCATGATGTAGTGGAGAACTTTGATACAAGCTTGTATGTACTGTAGTCAAAACATACTAAATTTGGTGATTGTTAAAATGCATTTATCTGTATTTACGAAGATAAAACATGAATACCAAGTACTTTCTGGTGATCGTTAATTTCGTTCACCTAGTTTCCACTAATCTACTGCAGTTATCAATAATGGGACTTTGTTTCCACCGAGGTAGTAATGGATGAAAAATAAGAATACTAAAGAATACAAGGAAGACAGACACACACAGTTAATAACGTTTTTCCATGGATAATTTTTTTAGCACGATTTTTCTTTTAAATTTCAGAATGTTATAATAAATTACAATTCTTACATGAAAACTTCGTCCTACAACAGAGCTCGTAATTCGGTACTCTTAATTTCTGATCATCGTTTATAGAAAAATTACCAAATCTTGCTGTATCTACAAAGTTTCCTACGTTTTAATAAATGTTATTTGTTTTTTTACAGTTTGAAAAGGAAGATAAAGCAATATGAAGAGGATTTTGAGCGTGAATTTGGATACAGGCCCTCCCATTCAGATAAAATGGGTTGCAGAGAGATCAAGAAATTGACAAGTGAATTGAGTAAACTGAGGAAGGAATTGAAACGTAAGTATTTTGTTTAAACAATTAGTAACCTAATTAACACTAAGAAAATAACCCTCTGGTTAGGTTATTTTATAGTTTTACGTAGTAAAAAAAAATGTAGAGTTTGTACTGTTAGAGGGCTCATTACAGTTTGTTTTTAATAAAATTATATTTTGGTTTATCGTATTATGGAAATTATTGTGGAAGTTACTTTGTATTTCACGTTTGCGTTTGGAAACCAATCTAAATCTTCAGTTTAGGTACTCGCTTTTGTAAAGATTTTGTCAGATAGGTTCTGTAAGAATTGAGTCTAACAAGAAACAGTTATTCATATTTTTATAAATAACATCATAACGTACACACTCAGCTGTTATTGTGGGTGAATGCATGCATTTGAATCGTAATTTATTTTTCGTTTTCACCCAGTTTCATGAGGCAGTTACGGTATTACCAAGCCTTCCTGTCCCCGCAGTGCTACCCAGCTCTCAAATTTGATATAAGGGGGGAAAAAAAGATGCAATTTAATTTATATGGGTCATTCTAGTAACTATCTTCAGTCCGTCCCTATTGTACGAATTGAATTAAATTGAATTTTATTTATGACCTTTAGGCATTTAAGGCTTAGGCCGGTATAGGGGAGGGGGGGAAAGGATGCCTGTGACTGAGGAATAACTCTGAAAAAAATCTGTCAGAATGGTCGGCCGCTGGGATTGAATCTACGACCTCCCGAATGCTAAGCCAGGCTCTTACCACTGAGCCACAGTCGCTCGGTCCTTATTGCACGAGCACTGTGCTTCTAAAATTTGTAATATCCATGCCCCAGGTGGTACGGAAACTCGCAACCTCGTAGATGGCGTCCCTGCGCGTAGTTCACACGTTCATTCACGTCAGCCACTCGAACTTAGAAAGGGATTTGTTCGTCCAGAAGTGATAGTTAAATGAAAATTAGCTACATTGTACAAGTGGAAGAAGGAGTAGTGTATTCCCAGAGCAAAGTTATCGCTGTATAATATCTTTGCTTGACGTAGTATTCGGGAGGTTATGGGTTCGACCCCAGCGGCCGGCCATCCTGACTGAGTTTTTTCCTCAGTAACACAGGCAAATGCCAGGATAGCACCTTCAACATAGGCCCTGCCCGACCCTTCCCGAATCCTATCCTCTCCCCTATCCTGTCCTTAGCCTTAGATGCCTAAAGTCCATAAATAAAATAATTCAAATTTAAAATAAGCATATCTTTACCACTGATAAAATTATAAAGTTGAGTGTTTGTTATGGGATTTCCGTTCAGGTACGGAATGTATAATTAAAAATTTGTGTTTTTCTTTTTCCAGAAATCAAAGAAGATCCACATAGTTCTGTTGTTTCTACGCAGCCATCGCAGGCACCTTCAGTATCTGCAGGACAGTGCACGAAACCTAAGGAGAGTCTTCAAGAGACGCTGAATGACATTGAACAGGTAATTATTCGTAAAGTATTTTTTTTTATTTATTTACTTTTGTTGTGTGTCTGGGTTCGTCACGTTACGAGCTATTGTCCCCCATTTTCAGCAGTGCCTATCAGATAAGGAAACAAGTTAGAATGGAATGTCCTTGGGACAACGAAGATGATAGAGAGTGGGTAATAGGGGTAGTTGTAATCGGATTTGTGTACAATGTGATGTCCGTGGACAGTGTCCATGAAAGTAACACACACACACAAAAAAAAAAAAAGATTAAATAGCATCTCATGGTATTTATGTTACTGTGACGTCGTTCATCTGCTAGAAACAGAGTCACTCGGGTTGGGGTGGCCAGCTCAGAGAAACTCTGCTAAAGTACCACGCTAAGTATTGGGAGGTATTTTGCCGGTGGTGCTTGAACAAAAACTGAATAAAATAGAAGTTTTCCCATTAAATATACGTACCTTCCATGTGCTTAAAATATTCTTGACCAGAATATCATGATAGCGATAGACTTAAGGTACAATAATGTTATAGATTGAAATATCTGCTAAGATACTGTCTAGCTTCTGTCTACTTTGTCCTGTATTCGTAGTTAGTGTGGTGCTTGCGTGTACTAGATTAACTTTTAGGCTATATTGTTGCAATGGATATTTTATCACGGCTAATAGAAGAACATATTTGTGACGTTAAGGTCGCTACTATGAAAATCCTTGAATTATCAGACACTTAGAATTTAGGGTGTTCTTTTCAAAGAAATTGATAGCATAGTGGGAGAAAACATTTTCGTCTGCGGCTGTCTGTGAGAGAAGACAAAACAATTGACAAAAGTTCTCAATTTTTACCGTCTATTTTCTCTTCGTGATTCTTGTTTTCTTTCATGTTTTATGGTATATTTCTTCTACGAATAAAATGCTTTTAGTTGACGTAAATTCTCTTTTATCTTGCAGCGTCTAAACGAGAAACGCCGTTTAAGTGGTCGAGCTGAGAATGTCGAGGAACTAACACGCGAGCAGTTGCTGGAGGAAAAAGTCGCTGTCCAGAAAAGTCTTCTGCTGTTGGAGAACATTCACGGACGTCCAACTTCTCGAGAAGATCGTGATCTGGTGCGGCCTTTGTACGATCGCTACCGTGCACTCAAACGCTTGGTAGTGCGCAGTGGATCGGTAAGTTCGAATTTCTTTTGTTTTATCAGTTTTGTTTTAAGTTGGTGTAACGCAACGATCTCCAACAAAAGATGGCAGCACTACCTCCGTATATGTCTAATGTAATTTTTTCGTTGTACGAAATTTCAATGCTGCTTCAACCAATCGAAGCCTACAGAGTTCAAACTTTCAGGGAAGAAAGTTCATAACCATTTAAAGAGTTTTTCCTTTCTTTTTTGTTCATTGTTGAAATCGATTGATTGTTATGATGAATATCCAAACTTACGACAATGAACGAATACGAAGATAAGAATCGGCTCTAATTGAACTCTTTAGGCTTGAATTTGTAGCAGCAGCATTGCAATTTTGTACAACGTGCAATTAAGAGTACATTACAGGCATACGGAGGCAGTGTTGCTATCTGACGGTAAGAGATCATTGCGGTACACTAATTAACTCTATATAAGAAGCCAGCTGATTTTATTCAGATGTAAGGGAATACGTAATACGGAACAAGAAGTCGCCATAGGTGACAGCTGCGACTACATTTAAGTAGGTGATAAAACTACGGAAACACGTTGTATTAAGTTAGTGAATGCATTTTGCTTCTGGTGTTTTTCAGTATCCTTTTTCTAAATAATAATAAAAATTCAGTAGCAGAATAATATGGCTGGTGGAAAATAAATTACGTGGAAAAAAGTTACCAATAGATGGAGTGACTTCCGTCTCACTTCGTTTATATCGATGAATCTTTCGCCCGGATTCGAGTCATGTATTTATTTACTGATTTACTTGCATGAAGGAATTAAGATTTCGTGTCAGTTCTTTACCTCTAATATACTTTGGTTTGATGCTTCATGGGGACCTCTTGTTAACAAGGTGACGAGAGAAACCGATCATCTACCGGGGACCGTTGCAATATATTGTGTAAATAGTGAATATTCTGAAAAATAAAACTGATATTGTAACACATTTTGTTTTTTGTTTTTGCAGTCGAAGCTGAAGGACAGTGTGACTGAGCTGGCAACTATTTTGGAACATGAGGCAATGGACTTTACACAAGCATCACCTCAACATCAACTTCATTCTCCGTCTGGAAGCAATACTGGGGCAGCCTCCTCACCACCAGGAACAGCAGAAAGAAACTCTGTCGATCTGATGCCTTTGCTGAACGCCTCGTCGAGTGAAGTTGATCTTCCGGACTTGAAACGTCAGAGAAAGGGAAGCGAAATTGGAGAGAATCTTCACGCACTCCCATTGTAAGTATCCACTTCACGCTGTTCTCTTGATATAATCGAAGTTCCATAACATAAATGCTTGTAACTCGACTTTTCTGTGTCTCAAAATAGTTTTAGAATTTCCCTTCATTACTTTTAGATAGCGTTACGAACTTCCAGGATAGAGAGCAAGAAAAGTATTGGGAAGCATGGCTCGAAAAACGCTTTGTGTTGAGTTGCTCTCATTTTATTTTTCAAAAACAAGTGTGTAAATGTTTTTTAACCATCTCTCTCTGTCTTGTCTCTCTTCTTTCGCTTGTCTCCTCTCTCTCTCTCTTGTCTCCTCTCTCTCTCTCTTGTCTCCTCTCTCTCTCTCTTGTCTCCTCTCTCTCTCTCT
>JAGDQP010002141.1:0-72367 GCA_022664845.1 Lepisma saccharinum
CATCACCTACGGTTCGCTGATGATATAGTCCTGTTTGCTTCAAGTGCAGAAGAACTACAAACCAGAATGGAAGAACTGAGTAACGAGAGTTCGAAAATCGGCCTTAAAATGAACTTAAGTAAAACAAAAGTAATGTACAACCAACATGCTGCAAAGAAGGAAGTGAAGATTAACGGAGAGACAATAGGCATAGTTGATGAGTATGTTTACCTAGGCCAGCTTAAAACATCGAATGCAAAGTTGACTGATGAAATAAATAGAAGATGTAAAATGGCGTGGAGTTCTTTTGGAAGACTACACTTTATTTTCAAAAGCAAACTTCCAATGTGTCTGAAGCGTAAAGTTTATAATCAATGTGTCTTACCTGTAATGATGTACGGCTGCGAAACTTGGACATTGAATGCGCAAACGACTCAAAGATTGAGAGTCACACAAAGAGCAATGGAGAGGTGCATGCTAGGAATAACCAGGAGGGACAGGAAGAGAAATGAATGGATTCGCGCACAAACAAAGGTAGAGGATGTAATCAAGACTGCGAAGAAGATGAAGTGGAGATGGGCCGGTCACATAGCTAGACGAACAGATGGAAGGTGGATGACAAATGTACTACAGTGGATTCCTAGAGAAAAGAAACGACCGAGACGACGTCCAAATGTAAGATGGGTAGATGAAATCAAGCGTTTTTCAGGAGCTACATGGATGAGGATATCAGCAGACCGAGATATGTGGAAAGAAAAGGGGAAGAAAAGGGAAAACGGCTGAATATGATGATGATGATATATATATATATATATATATATATATATATATAAAACAGTTAATATTGTTTTGTTCTGAAATGCTGGAGTATTTGTATCTCATAGTCCCTGACGAATAAATGAACATGTGTAATGGAAATGCAAATGCATACCTAGAGAATGAAACAATATTTTATACCGAAAAAAAATAATCGTCTCGTCTGATTGAGATCTAAAGTAGGTGATTTGAATCTAACATCTATGGTAGTTTCCGCACGAAAGAAAAGATCAAATTCTCTTCGTATATAATTTGTTTACAATTAAGCAATGATTCCAGCAAAATAAAAATTAAGCTTTCTTTCTGTTCGCAACTTTGAAGTTAGTTCCCATTTACATGTTTCCTGTACGTCATTGATTTACCAAATACGATAGTTAAATTCTTCACATCTGTATTCATTTTTATCGTTCTTAAAATTGAAAAAGTTCAATATGCAAGAACTAGTCTGTCGCAACTAAAAACGGAAGGTTGGGGGTAACCCATTAATTTTACTAAACAAACAACGAGGAGTCCGAAAATCACATTCATTATTTCTTCCAATGTGTCGTTTAGCTTCCAGAGCAAAAAAAGTTTTAAAAAATATTCAAGCGGGGGGCATGTGCTATGGTACAAAAAAAATGGCTTAAATAAGATTCCGACTTAAGACGGGTGTCTTTAACTTTAAGTACGTAGTTTCAGTCTACTGCGAGTTAGTCCATTAACTTTCAATCGAAAGGAACGTCTTTTTCTTGGTGATGAGCTAATCTCTAGTAATTCAGTTCTGTGTGACATGTAAGATCAGGAATTGTTATTATGGAACACCTTGTATATTAGTGTTTATTCAGTTACTTTTAAAAAAGTGACATACATAATATTGATCTGATATAAACTTTAAAAAGAGAAAAGAATGATGACATAATTTCAGTAATGAGAAGTCACGCTCCCACGCGGTGTCAAAACATGTAGTATGTCAACGAAGAGAAGTATCAATGTTGTAATCTAAAAATAGAAACAAAAATGTCATTAGAATGTCAGCACCAATGAAACCACAACAAGAGCGAGAACACCAGTTGATTTCTAATTTGAGTAGCGGTATTCTTGTTCAACTTTGAGTCAACAGAACATAACTTCTCAGTATCAAAATATATAATAGGTTTTATTGTCTCAATTTTGATATGTATCCATCTGGTAATTTAAACGCCCTTTATATGCTAACCACGGATGAAAAATGCAATTCAAGTATGATACTCTGAGTACTCCTATATTTGAAATATTATTTAAATATTGGACCAAATCCTGGTCTCTTCACTGAACATCCAGACCCCAAGGTTACTATTCTCCGATAGTTTGACTCGTTGCTCAGTCATGCCTTACCGCTCAAGTGGAAAGTGCGCATCAAGAACTTAGGATTTAAGCTAGGAGATACATCTGACCAATTAATCTTAAACTTGCATTTGGAGTATATCTTTACCTAATGTATGCTCTATCTTACGCTCTCATAGTGGAGTTAACACGACATAATGCTGGATGCACCGGCCACGACTCCTATACCATTACAATGTTCTACACTCAGCAGTTTCTGAGATAGTGTTGATGGAAGAAGATGCAGGGTCCTGCAACAATTTCGCGTAGCTATTGTAGCAAAATAACTTAAAATATTAACAATATATTTTCTCCACAAGTTGTTCCAAATTCAAGGTTTGTTCCAGAGAAGTAAAAACTTGCTCCACTTTCCATGTGGAATTATCAGGTTCCACATAGAGATATTATCTGTAAGTCATTGGTTCTCCAAATATCATTGTTGACTTGGGTAGTTTCTACAATTGTTGGCAATTTTTTTTAACTATCCGACTTATTGGGAGCGGACGAAATTATTGAAAATGTTGTTCGTAATAAATTATTACTTAGGAAACAGGTTTAATCTTAAAAAAGTAAACAACCCAAAGTCCTGTATCGCAAAAATGTTCAAAATAGTGCTTTAAATAAAAGTTAGTCTTTCAATGTTAAACGAATCAAAATAGTTGCGAAAGTGGAACAGAACCGCGTGCAGGAATTTGTTCGTACAGCTAATAACATGCATATCGCCAAAGGATAAATATTACAAGGAAATTCTTTTAATTGGTAGAATACAACTTATCTTTTTAAGGGAGGTTTAAAAATATATTTAGAACGCATTTACTTTCTTAATTTCACCGTGGATGCCGAGAGTGTTTAGTAAAGAAAAACTATGTTCGTGATTTCTGTTTTTAAACTCTTAAATATACTTTGTACTGTTTTAAGCTCACTTATATGCAGAGCAAGTCATGTATTTGCGTGCTCAGCGTAGTTATTGAAATATGTTGTTTTGCACGAAATGTTTACTTCAGTATTTCACGCTAGGGCCTCTTCATCTTGTTTTCTTAAAAACCTGTTCTAATATAGGTCTACTTGTTTATTTTAACATACAAAATATTTTAATTACAACAATTAGTATTGTGCATAGTGATACATTATTTTTTCAGCGATTCTTGTTGTTGCTATAGGAACTTTAGTTTTGAATTACAGATCCATGCCAGCGTAGATAAAAAGACAAAATGGTTCTTTGAAATTTTGTGGATTTCTTCCATATTCGTTATTTTCTTGCGTTATATGACACAAGGTGCTACGTAAGAGCTGGAATCATTCACTGTAATTACTAAATACTGTACACATAAGAATCCATTTGCCGAATGTTTCCTTCGTACAATGTGATGTTCTGTTCGTTCTTGTATTATTTTGTTCTAGAGATTTTCTGACAAGCCTACTGATCCTACCAGAAATCCCTTTTCTGTACAAATTAATCTACAAAAATGGATCAGAAATTATTTAGGGTTTATCTTGAAAGTTATAACTGCTGTATATTGACGAACTTTTAGGCTTATTAACAAGATACACCCTTACCCAAGAAGCTATCGTTTCCTTGAATACGAATCTTAGAGGCGCCTACAGCTCAACCTTAAAAAGAAGTGGAGACATATTTTTTAAATTAGACGAATTTAATGGACTCAGAGTCAGAAACCATAAAATTTCTTCAATAAAGAAAAACAAAGCTTTCTGACAAGGCTGAATTCTTTAATAATAAAAATAACTTCAAACGTAACGGTTTCGGAAGTATACCACTTCCTTCCTCAGACTACACTCTACAACTGAATATAGAAAAGTAAGCTAATCAATGAAAAAAGGCGATCGTTTTTTTTCTTTCCACCAATCAGGGGACACTCCTAATTAAAAGTTCACTTTTCTTCCCTTAGCGCTGTCCTCCCCCGAGCGAGCGTACCTGCCTTTCACCTGTCAAATTTGATGAGCCACAAGATCACAAACAACTTTTAACAAATAATTACCGGAAACACCTTCTTAAAAATATATTTTCACGCAAACAAGTCCCTCGTTACATCGGCTGAAACAAAAGAGCTTAAAAATTCAATAAATATATTTATAAAGTTAGTTACCTTCTCACAAATTAAAAAATACTTAGAATACAGAAGTAAATAAGAAATAAACTAAAATAACAATTAAATAAAAAATAAATAAAAGTAATAAATATAAATAAATATGAAAACATAAATAAATAAATAAAATTAAAATTCTCTAAGAAAATACTATAAGAATTGCCGGTTAGCGTCTTCATTGTTCTCCTTTTCCTCCTCAGTTCTTTCTTTTTCAAAATATCCTCCCACTCTTTATCAATACTATATCCACTGTTCCAGTTCCTTATCGGCTACCTCTCTTATCCTTTTCGCTTCTTTCCACTTTCTAATTGCTTACATACATGCTCCACTATTGTTACCCCTTCCCAGTTAATTTCATGACCCGTTTCACTGACGTGCTTGAAAATAGTATTAGTGTCTCTTCTTAATCTGACATCATCCGTATGTTGCTTTAAACGTTCTTGTAGCCTCTTCTTGGTTTCCCCCACATACACCATATCACACATCCCACACGGCACTTCATATATAACGCCCCTTTGTCGCGAGTCTGCTGTCGATCTCATCTTCTAATGATATCTAGTAACCTCATGCCGCCCTTCCTGTATGTCTTAATCCCTTCCCTCTTCAGAATTCTTCTGATCTTCTCTGTGATCGCCCCTGCACTTCCAATACCGTGCCATCCTTTCTTCTTCATTATCTTCCTCTCTCTCTTGTTTTCCTTCCTTTTCCTCCTACTTCTCTTCCTGTCCTCGTCACCGTAACCATTTCCTTTCAGCCGCTCCCATAACATTTCAATGTCTTTCTCCTTTTGATCCTCCCCCATATTTATCATAACAATCCTTTCTTCCACATTCCTATTCAGTTTTGTTCCCTCGTCGACGTCACCTCTCTTATGGCAGTAAATGCCCGCTGCACAGTCCTTCTGGAACCACGACGTTACAAACTTGCCTTCCCGTGTTCTCGTTATTTTCATATCTAAGAAATTCAATACACCGTCTTCTTCCATTTCTCTCTCCAATACAATTCCCTTTTTGTCATCATTCAACTTTTTAATGAAGTTCTCTAATTGCCTTCTAGTGCCTTTCCACACTCAAAAACAATCGTCCACATACCTACAAAACACCAGTAATTTATCATTACCTTTTTCTATCACTGTTTTCCCATTCGTTCCTTAGCAGATCTGTTATTACCGGGTTTATACAGGAACCAATGCTTAGAACACCCTTCATTTTCAGTATCCTATCACTTATCTTGCAGAAACTATTGTTCCACAATATCCTTGTTCCAGTTCTCAATTTTCCTGTCTTTCATCACACTGTCCACTACTCTCAGAATTTCTTCCCTTTTGAGACTGGAAAACATACTTTTTACGTCCACATAAACATGACACGACCTCCTTTCTTTATTGATTAGGTATTTTTCTATATTCAGTTGTAGAGTGTAGTATGAGGAAGGAAGTGGTATACTTCCGAAACCGTTACGCTTGAAGTTATTTTTGTTGTTATTAAAGAATTCAGCGTTGTCAGAAAACTTTGTTTTTCTTTATTCAAGATGTATACAAGTCCATATTGTCACAATATTCTAGATTTCTTCGTTTAAAAAATGAAAAATAAAAAAAATACTAAACAGACTAAAAAAAACTAAATTACACAATTCTTATGTTTCTCATGGTTTGATTTTTTCGTGTGTCTGGTTCAATAAACAATGACGTAAATATAGAGTAGTTGCTTTGGAGCACTGAGCGGGAATTTTTCTATATTATTTACTATGTTATAAAAGACATGATTCACATCTTCTAATGTCTTCCTGTTTCGCCTATTCCTGTCTAGCCTACTGGGCTTCTACAATATTTATCAGAATTCCTACGTTATCAAAACTGTTGGTGAAACAGCATGTGTGTCACAGACATGGCGAACTTAATTGACACCATACCTGGCTGTTAGAATACGTAGAAATTATTTATATCGATATCAACAGATATGATACTTATTGGAAATGTACATTCGGATACAAAGCCACAGTTGCAATTTTGGAAGATAAACCTATAAAATCACTTGTACTACATTCGCAGATAAACAAAACAGATAAAATGTCAGAATGTTTATGCTATCCTATATGCTCATTAATTCCTACATTTTCACGGAATGCACATCACTAGATTTCGTCATATAACCATGTTCATCTCTGCTCTAACAGTTTTTATTTAATTCAGCTTCTGCATTTTTCCTTGTCACATATGTACTTCTAACATTATACATTCATTGTTGTGCTGCTCTTTCTTGCACAACGTAAATTATTGAGAGGCTAATCTTCTGCTAAGTTTAGAGTACCATCCCTAGACAAAATTTGTTGTTCCTGCTCGATCGCTGTCGAAGTAATTCCACGATACACTAAAATAAGATAAATAATCAAACAATTGCAACAGTGCAATGAAAAAAGAAAGAAAAATTAACATCCAAAAGCAAAATTGCATCATTAACTAAGAGTAACACTAATATATTAAGTTTCACATAAATATTGTTATAACAATTTAAATAATTATATAATTTATTTTAAAAAGTCAGTCTACTATGATAGTAACAGCGGACAATAATAACAAGTGGACCGGCCAGCAAATAGAATTCTCTTTTTATGTGCTGAAACAGGATTAAAAATACTAACCTCTCTCACTTAAAAAAAGGAATGAGCGTCGAGGTTTTAACGAATTTTGAGTTTAGGATGCTGTGACGGAGATTCAAGAAGATAAAAAAAAAGCGAAGTATCTATAAATTTTTGCAATTGGTTAGTGCCAATATACACATGATTTTATTGGTTTATCTCCAAAAATTGCAATTGTATCAGAGTGTACATTTTCAATTAGCATCACGTTTCCTAATATTGATATAAATAATTTACGTATTCTAACAGCTTACCGCCAGGTATTGTGTCAACGAAGTTCGCCATGTCTGTGACACACTTTTCAATAAAAGATTAAATTGACTTTAGTTGTATGTCTACAGTATTCAAGGCCACGAAAAGAGTGGCCTTATAATTGACTTAATCACAGACATTTACTAATTAAAATTAAGAATTTGTTTCTTCTCTGCTCTTCTCGCTTCAATCTATCAATTAAGATACTCTATTAATGTTAAAAATACAATTTCAGAAAAACCAAATTAATAATATTTAGAAGATAAACAGGGATGTGTTAATCGCAAAATGACCGTTTTAACTAAATGTGGAATGTGGTTTCTTCATGTTGTGTGCATGAGATGCGGGATTTCACAGGAAAAAAATCCTGTATCTCAAGAATTTCCCTTCACCTTTTCAGTAGACACAACAAGAATAGACAAAAGAGGAATTCCTGTTTCGCCTACAATTTTGATAACGTAGAAATTAGGGTGTTCCCTTAATGCGTACAAAAATTTAAGGGTGAGTACCTGAGATAGAACTAAGAAAAAGTTGATAAAAAAGACGTCGAATATTCAGTACTTTCGGATATATAGGCTGCCGAAAGCGTGGGAAAATAAACTTCAGAGCTGATTATGTCACATACGAAAAATCGGAGAGTAGGCGGTTCAGAAAATATTAGAGGAAGTCATACCCAGGCTATCCAAAAATGCTTATTTGACAATCTTACAAGCAGGGCGCAAGAGATTCCCCAAAGGGAAAAGGGGATTCACAGAAATTCTTTCAAGTAAAGTAGGGTCAAAAACTGCATAAATGAGACAACTTCTAGACAGGTAACAATAATTCGTTTACCGCATGTCGATATCTCAAGAAGATTTCGTATGACGAGCGATTTTTAAAAATCGTGCGGAATTCTATAAAAGTCAGGAGTACAAGTAACAATAATTCAATCAACAGTTAGAATATTGCTCCCAGAAGAGACAGTGGGTCATTTCTCAGTGGAATGGCGATGATTCTGTGAATAACAGATGCAGCGTAAGGTGATCCCGTTGGTCGGGTGGGAAATGTGCGGGTCACGATGCTTCGGTGAAGAATCCCGACTGGGCCATGGAACCTTGTCACCATTTAGAACTGTACACCTTGGAACCGAGAATCGCCCTATCATGAATGACTAAAAGCACTAGAAATGACAAATTGAGGATTACATTCACAAAACGTAATGTATTAACCGAAATGACTTGACATTGAAAAGAACAAGGAACCTTCATGTGTGTGCCAAATCTAGTTGATAGAACGTATATAATCTCCTGAAGGGATATCATCATATGATTCTCTCTGAATTCGTAAGGTTGAATATGATACCTTAAAATGTTGAAATCGAAATTATGAATACGGAACTGCTATGCAGACCAACAGCAAGAGTTCAATTGCAGTTGGCTGTCCTACTGAACATGGATAAAAACAAAATAAAAGCGTAACGGCGTGGTGGAGACTTTTAGCTACGATCGGAGACATGAAATAAGCACAGGGGAGACGGTTCGTGTTTGTGTCCTGCTCAGGATGAACATAAGGTGTTCAGAATGTTCATGTATTCCATGTCCCATAATGTGAACCTCGGGGTAATACATTGAACAGAGGCACTGACCGCTACCTTTCCCATTCCATTCCACTAGAGAATGCTCCCCGAGGGACATCACCATATATACGTAATTATGTGGATCCTTCAGGTGCAGATAAAACTAGAAACTAGTTGGAAACTGTCACTACATTTGTAACCAGACTATTACTGCTAGTAGTTAATAATAATAGTAATATTATTAATAATAATAGTAATAATAATCGTCGGATTGGCTGTAAGAGAGCACATTCTCTTGATCTTATTCTTTTGTCTCCTCTGCACACGTGTAAATACACGCACATAGACATTAACATGAAACAAACAATAGAAAGAAACCTTTGCAATATTATTCTTGAGCTGCAAATAAGGAAATCAGAGAGTTTCGTTTGTGGAACACCAACCATGCTTCTAATACTTGTTGGGATTGGCAAGGCATGAGCCTACAGATCACAAATAAATTCAAATCCAAAATGTATGAAATGAATGCATTGTACTTACCACAGGAGTGATGTCTTTGCGATCTTCGCTGTTATCGTTTAGCAATAAGCTGCTATACTAATAGTATCATAATTTTACTATATGTGTTCAATGTGGTTTCCATCAGAGCGAATGCAAGCGTGGGAGCGACAAATGAATGAGCGCTGAATGTTGTCGAATATTTCAGGCATATCTCGAATTACTTGGAATCCGTCGTGGATACGTTGTTGCAGATCTTGTAGATCATGGACCTCCGTTGAATACACAATGTCTTTCAAATGTCCCCACAAATAAAATCCAGAGGTACATCCTCTAGTTGAATCGGAAGTTCTCGTTGCAGGAATTCTAGATAGAATTCGCTGGTTAAGCGATGTGGAAAAAAGTATGGTCCTAAGAGATTGTTCCCTCATACCTGCCCTGACATTGACAGAAAATTGCCTTTGGTTATTTTTGACGACAGTTGGGTGTGGGTTCTCCTCTGCCCATACGTGCTGGTTGTGAACATTGATTATACCATCCCTTGTGAAACAAGACTCATCTGTAAACAGAATTAATAATAGAAATGCGGGATTGTCTGTAACTTGCCTCACTAACCACCCACAAAAGTTTCGTCGCGGGATATAATCAGTTCTCTCGAGAGCATGAAAACGTTGAAAATGCCAAGGATATAGCAGTTGTTCGTGAAATAGACGCCAAATGACATTTGGGGCAACATCTCTGGCAGCAACTCTTCGTATACTGATTTCCGGATGTTCGTCTACTACGTTAAGTACTTGTTCCTCGTATTGAGGTTGGAGCAGAGCTCTTGGTCTTCCACGGTCACACATTGCACTAAAACTACCAGTTTCCCTAAGATGCCTGTCAATGGCAATAAATGTCCTTATATTTGGAACCTGGCGATTTGGAAAATATTCTTGATACAGACGTTGCGCAGCGAAGGCGTTACCATCGGCACGGCCATACATTAAATGCATATCGGCCATTTCACTAAATGAATACACCCTTTTAGTCTAACGCAGAAACTACCAATTTGACACACAAAGTTTTCTAGCTGTAAACTACAACTGAGTCACGGGGAAAGTAAGTTCTTTAGAACGCACAGTCGAGACTAAATTGGTGCTGGAATACGTGTATCCCTGCAGTAGCTTAAGTGAAGCACAGTAATAGGTAAACTTTGTCTGCTTCTTGTGACGTCTGCAGACACTGCTTCATTCTTTTCCAATCACAAATTACAAGCATAGTGATCCACAAACAAAACTCTCTGATTTCCTTCTTTGCAGCTCAAGAAGAATATTGGAAAGGTTTCTTTCTACTGTTTGTTTCACGTTCATGTCTATGTATGTGTATTTACAAGTGTGGAGAATGTGCCCCTCTTAAAGTCACTTAGACGATAATAATAATTATTATTATTATCCACACCGTTTCTAGTTTTACCTGCACCTGAAGGATCCACATAATTACGTATGTACGGTGATGTCCCTCGGGGAGCTTTCTCTAGTGGAATGGAATGGGAAAGGTAGCGCCTCTGTTCAATGTATTGCCCCGGTGTTCCCATTATCGGACAGGGAATACATGAACATTCTGAACACTTTATGTTCATCCTGAGCGGGACACAAACACGAACCGTCTCCCCTGTGCTTATTTCATGTCTCCGATCGTAGCTACTAGTCTCCACCACGCCGTTACACTATTGTTTTCTTTTATCCCTGTTCACTAGGATAGCCAACTGCAATTTAACTCTTGCTGTCATGTCGAAGTTTGTGCCTGAAAAGAACATTTGCGGCACGCATTGCTTTTCTTATTTAATCACAAGAAAAAGGCTGTTGAAAGTCATCGTGAGCTGGTAGAAACATATAGTGAACACGGTCCATCGATTAGAACATGTGAGACATGGTTTCGACAATTTAAAAGTGGTGATTTCAATGTGAAAGATAGTGCGCGCTCTGGTAGACCATAAAAGTGCGAAAACGAGCAATTGCAGGTGTTATTGGAGGATGACCCAACTCAAACTCAACAGCAATTGGCAAAAGCATTAAATGTGTCACAAGAAACAATCAGCAGACGTTTACGAGCAATGGGGAAGATCAATAAACTGGGTAAATGGGTCCCACACGATTTGAATGAACGTCAAATGGAAAATCGCAAAGTAATTTGTGAAATGCTGCTTCAACGCCACGAAAGAAAATCCTTTTTGTATCGAATTGTGACGGGTGACGAAAATTGGATTTATTTTGAAAATCCGAAGCGGACAAAATCGTGGCTTTCACCTGGCGAAGCCGGTCCTTCAACACCAAGGCCAAATCGCTTCGGCAAGAAAACCATGCTTTGTGTCTGGTGGGACCAGAGCAGTATTGTGTATTATGAACTCTTGAAGCTCGGCGAAACCGTTAATGCACAACGCTATCGCCAACAAATTATTAATTTAAATCACGCATTGACCGAAAGACGACCGGAATGGGCCCGTAGACATGCAAAGCTCTTGTGTTACACAACAATGCGCCGTCTCACACAGCAAAACCAATGAAAGACACCTTGAAATCGCTTGGATGGAACATCCTTCAACACTCGCCGTACTCCCCAGACCTGACGCCATCCGACTATCACCTCTTCGCATCAATGGGGCACGTGCTCTCAGAGCAGCACTTCAGCAATTTCCAAGACGTTGGAAAATGTCTCGACAAATGGTTTGCCGCAAAAGACAAGCAGTTTTTCTGGCATGGTATGCATCAATTACCTGAAAGATGGGCGAAATGTGTAGACGCCGATGGCCAATATTTTGAATAAAACAAAATTAATTTCCCTTGAAAATTACGTGTTTTCTTTACCAAGAAAAACCGGCAAAACTTATGCATACACCTGGTAGTTAATACGTTCAACTCCCTTCAGCTGGCGGTCCTATTATATACTCCCTAGTCCTTGGTATCATATTCCACCTTACGAATTCAGAGAGAATCATATGATGATATCCCTTCTACCAGGGATAGATAGAAGGGATATCATTATATCATCATCATCATATCATGAGATTAAGTACGTTCTATCAACTAGATTTGGCATACACATGAACGTTCCTTGTTCTTTCCAATGTTAAGTCATTTCTGTTGATACATTACGTTCTGTGATTGTAATCCTCAATTTGTCATTTCTAGTGCTTTTAGTCAATCATCATAGGGCGATTTTCGGTTCCAAGGTGTACAGTTCTAAATGGTGACAAGGTTCCATGGCCCAGCCGGGATTCTTCACCGAAGCATCGTGACCCGCACATTTCCCACCCGACCAACGGGATCACCTTACGCTGCATCTGTTATTTACAGAATCATCGCCATTCCACTGCGAAATGACCCACTGTCTCTTTTGGGAGCAATATTCTAACTGTTAATTGAATTATCGTTACTCGTACTCCTGACTTTTATGGAATTCAGCACGATTTTTAAAAATCGCTCGTCATACGAAATCTCCTTGAGATATCGATATGCGGTAAACGAATTATTGTTACCTGTCTAGAAGTCGTCTCATTTATGCAGTTTTTGACCCTACTTTCCTTGGAAGAATTTCTGTGAATCCCCCTTTCCCTTTGGGGAATCCCTTGCGCCCTGCTTGTAGGATTGTCAAATATGGATAGCCCGGGTGTGACTTCCTCTAATACTTTCTGAACCGCCTACTCTCTCATTTCTCGTATGTGACATAATCAGCTCTGAAGTTCATTTTCCCACGCTTTCGGCAGCCTATATATCCGAAAGTACTGAATATTCGACGTCTTTTTTATCAACTTTTTCTTAGTTCTATCTCAGGTACTCAGCCTTAAATTTTTGTACGCATTAAGGGAACACCCTGTATATTGCTGGGAGATCAGTAGGCGAAAAAGGAAGGAATTCATCTTTCACAACGACGGAAAAGCGAAAATGAGTAATCTGAATAAGGCAGAGACAAAATTCAACTTTAGATGAAAGGACGACTGTGGTTGGTTGAAGGAAAGTGGTAGAATAATTTCCCCAGGTACTTGTGTAGATGACCACCTTCTTGTGTTTTGAGAAATTGTGAATCTGAAGAAGACACGAAACTGTTACGCTGATTCTGTTTTATTATTATTATTTTGTTAAGTGGTAAATGCACAGCTTTGTCAGAAAAAAAGTTGTTATTTATTAAATTTTCAATTATGGGCTAGGGTTTAAGTCCTTCACAAGTCGGTGAAGTAGCGTTCTGCGATTGGGATGTTGAAGTAGCCAGGTACTGGCATTCGTCTGGTGAAGTTAAGAAAAAAACATCTGAAATCTTAGTCAGTCAATGTGTACGGAACTTCCCTGTGCTCATACAATTCAGTGATGAAAAGCACTGGGTTTATATGATCAATTTATATTAAGTCAGCAAGTGCCAGATCAATTGTTTTTCTGCATTGAATGTATATTAACACATACCGCTAATATTAAAAATAAAGTGAAAACTGTGAAACTCGATTGACATCGGATACAATTGTCATTTACTACCGGAGGGGGTATTAAATATTTTACATGTGATTCCTACTCCGATGACAGAAAAAACTCTGTCTTTTCTTCGCCTTTTTTGCTTACATGCTTTTATTGTTCGTAGTTTCTTTTCTTTGTATTTCTTCATCATAGAATTTCCGCATGCCAATACAGCTCGCGCCTGGTGAAGTACGTGTTACACGTGAATAAAATACGTAGAGCACAGTACATCTTGTCTTTCAAACTTCTGAAACACATGCGTCTACCGAATTCTAATAGCCTGAGCAAAAAGCACTGATTTAACGTTCGTTGTCTTGATGGCAATCTGGTTCGATATCTGGTAGGGACTAGGGAGATGAGTAAGACTCCGTTATTAAAATGCCATCTTCATACAATAGAAGCCACTGGTAAGGCTGTATCGGTTCACCTTGCCCAGGATCCTTCGGTTCATAGACCGGGTAGAATACCGTCAACACCACATTCATCATCATCACTACAGGCAATCAGTATTAAAACTAGTTCTGTTCCTTTTTTTTAAATATATTTACATTTTGTGGGTTGTATGGACATTTATAGTCCAAGCCCTTCAAAACTGTAAGTGATAACGTCCCTCGGAGAGCACTCGTCCACAGATGAACTGTGATGGGAAAGGGGCATGGTTAATTGGTTATTGTCTAGGTATTCCGCATTTGTCTTGCGAAACTAATGAAAAAAGTCCAGTTAGAATATACGAGCACTGGCAAAGGCTGGCAACGTAACTCGATCCTGCATGCCTTCTCAATGCAGATGTCACGTCAGTCCACGACGGTAAATATAAAGTTAACCAATGAATATCTGTTGGTCTTTCACGTGGTCGAAGTGCACACAACGTTCGGTCTGAGGTGAGAACAATAAGAGCAACGCAAAATGTTAGCGAGCCTTTCCTCTTGTAGCCTGCTAGTAGTGGTCACTACAACTAAATAGAGATGTCAGGAGAGTACGACGAACATGAACGCTACTCCCCAAAAAGTAATACGGGTCTGTATGTTGGACGAATTTAAACTATGAATGATCGCTAGTGCAGCGCCAAGAAAAATATGCCAGGTTTTCAGTAGAAATGTGGTAAATGAGTAAACAAATTTATTCATTTATAACAGTGATTTAACAAATTTAAGGACAGCGTTGGATCCCTCCGGGGCACACCACGTACAGAACGCCCACAATACATGAACAATGAGGCACAAAATGGGACTATTAAGGCTGATAATAGCCAAAGCACATGAAGCACTGGGAGGAGTATTCCATTGCAGTACAAAAGCCCAGTGCCGGATCTAGGGAGCGGGGGCAAAAGGGGGCAAGCGCCCCGGGAGGCACGTTTAGGGGGCGGCAAACAGCTAAAAATAAAAAAATAAAAGCTCCTAAAAATTGAAATTGACCTAAACGTGTTCAAGATTGCAATACCGGCGCTCTAAGACATTTTTTATGATATTCCATGCAACCTACCTTCACCTTTAAAATTTAAAACGGCGATCCAAGTCTACTGCCTTACTGGAGTTTGTAATAGGGATTCCACGACAGGCTCCAGAGAAGATAACAAAAGTAAACTACGTGATGCGAGAGACAATGTTGTGGCCGTCGCGTCGTCCGGTCGTGTTGTTTGGTTTAAAAACGATGGAAAGGGCGGCAAAATTTAACTTTGCCTCCTATAGGAAAACTTCTAGATCCGGCACTGCAGATGCCATTCGAAAACACCTGCACCAGCTTCCGAATCAGTATAAAGTGGAAAGATGGATCCCACACTCCCACATGAGTTGACTGCGGCTCAGAAAGCGACACGAGCAAAATTCCTGTTTCTTTGCTGTTTCGTCAGCGGAACACTCTATTTCTAGACAAAGTGCTGACTTGCGATAAGAAGTCGGTTCTTTACGATATTCCACGGTGCCGTCTTCATTCATTGGCACAACATACCCTCCGCCCTCCCAAACAGTCAAAATCACCACTGCATCAACAAAAGATTATGCTCTGTGTTTGGTGGACTGCTCGGGGTCAGAGCTAAAAACCGTGTCATTTTTAAAGATCCGGTCCTAAACTTCACCCGACTGACTCAGTGACTCGATCTTGTCCAAATGACCTCACAGACTATGTGACCCGGCGACCTGATGAACAAATCTTAGAACCGAATAGTTCCGGTGATCCACCTTTCTCTTTGTAGGCTCAAAATCCGACAGAATTTTATTGATTGCCTTATAGTAGGCCACAGTTTTTGAATTTTTTTAAATCCGCTCGTTTCACGTCGTAAGAGATTTTTAAACAAACTACGAATCGACCCGTAAGGCCCTTTTGACACGATAGAATTTATGCCACGATGAATCTTAGCGATAGCAGTGTGCCAGCGTAAATATAAAAAATATTATGATTTATACTATAACATTTTGCCCTATTGTAGCATTTTTGCTTTCACTTTCTGGCATTACTGCCAGCGCTAGGATTCATCATAGCATAAATGTTTTCGTGTTAATTGGGCCCAAGACCCTGCATTACTTCTTGCATCCAAGTAGGCATTTTTCATTAATTATTATTTACATAAGCAAATGAAGCAAACATAACCCTATACAGAGTGCTCCTGAAATAATAATGCAAACTTCGGGAGGTGATTATATACGTCAAAACAAGAAAACAGTTGTCTTGAAGAAATTCAGAAATTCGATTAGTCTCGGAGCTACAGTCGCTTATGCCTTGTTTAGATTACTAACATTTTACGATGGTGGGATTTACGAGTAAAACTAACTTGCGTTCAGACTACCGATCTACTTGGTTATCGAGCTTGTACTACCATTGTCTGTAAAGAAACTGGGAGATGTTTCCGTAGAGTAAAGAATCTGCTTGTTACACTGTAGAGGATTAAATTATAAAACAATGAACACAAATGAATTGATTCTATCGTAATATTTTGTAGATTAGTTCTGCCATCATTCTTTTATACTTTAAAAGTAATACGCACCACTAGGATACTAAAGAAATAAATAAATTCACGAAGTGATCCGTGCCTAATGACTAACTTGCGTTTAGACAGCCGTTTCTTACTAACGTTACAAGATAACCGTCGTAAGTTGACGCTAGTTAAATTTGAAACCAGCGTTAACGGTAAGTACCGTTTACATTACTAACATGAACTCGGGTTAACATTAACCATGGTAAAATGTTAGTAATGTAAACAAGGCATCAAAGTGACTTCGGCATCATAACAATGACGTCATATCAATTAGCTCACGTCACGTCAAGCTAATTGAATGTCATTAACTATTATTTTGTGTTCTCTTTTGTGCTAATTTCAATCTGTATTCCAAGGAAATTTTGATTTTCGTTGATTGGACGTTAATGTGATGTGTTTCTAACTATTATATTGAACTATACCATAGATAGGGCTACCGTTTTTTCAGAAGGCGACCTCTGGCACTTTAGCCATGTTTTATTGTTATTACTATTAAGCCCATAACGTAATAAATATCGCTGCTAGTACAATTTATAAATGCAGTGTAAATAATGATTACAATAATTCTTTTGTCATTATGCGAGTCTGTGCTGAAAATCTACAATTTCTTCAAACAAAATAAAACTCCGGACCTTTCTCAATCCCGGAGGCTAGCTAGCCCGGATACAACATGAAATTTCGGATTGTCTGGGTTAAACCCGAACGTATGGTTTGCCCTAGACATAGATTACGCTTCATATGTGTCTTTCTAAGTTAATTGCATTAAAAGAAATGTACTTAAAGGCGTATAGAATGAAATCAACTACATCTATCATGTTCTCATTTGTATTTTGAAAACAATTTCAACGAACATTTTATTTCATTGATAGGGTGTTAATGTTATGTGTTTTCAACTTTCCTTTTCAACTATGACATAGATTTCGCTTTATATGCGCCTTTCTATGGTGGCATATTACACTTATTGAGAAGTACAAATTTAATAGTATTTTTGAAACGTATGAAATATTTTCATCATCTGTAGATGGTGAATACTTAATACTGAAATTTTACTACTGAATGCATAATTGTTCAGATGACCACATTTTTAGAAACGTTTATTAGTGTTTGTTTTAATGGTATTTTTCCTTGACTTTTTCAGCTATATTTCAGCGTTAATTTAACGGCTTATTAAAGTTTCGAAAATAGGTTTTTTATCGTCCACTTCTTGAAGATGAATACGTTTATTCCTACCCCACGAGCAAAATGTTTCCAAATGCTGGTGGATCGACGTCTGGATTTGTGGCGACTGCCTTCAAGCCTATACGCATGCCTTTATTTCAGATACAGTCTTCGTAACTTAAAAGAAAGAGTAAAATATTAGTCATTCAAATACATCTCCATACGATAATGGTAAGAGTGACGAACTACGAATGAAGAATGTTGTAAGTTTCAGGTTCGAACCCCACCGTAGACAGTTGAAAAATTTACAAACAAGTTAATTTTTATCATGAAAGCAACGGGCAAAGTGTATCTAAATATATATGCCAATGGACAGCCAAGCATGTTCTGTTTTGGCCAACTGAAAGATGTTTAACAGGGGGGCATAAACAACGTAAAAAAATGTTCCTGAAATACGTTTCTTTGTCGATCACTCTTGACGATGAAAACTACACTTATTCTAAACGTTGGCTCAGTTGGTAGAGTGCTCACCTCTTGTGCTAGAGGTCGTCGGATCGATCCCTGCTCATGCCATGTGGGCTTTGTGTTGGACAAACACCGTGTGCGTGGGATTTCCCGGGGTACTCCCGTTTCCTCCCATTTTCTTCATTCCACCAATTCATCCCATCAGCATCCATATAGTCTGAGCCATAGTTGCCTAAAGGTCTTAAAATAAATTCAAAAAAATATTCTAAACGTTGATTTCAACCTGTTCCTCAAACATCGTTCAACGTCGAATAAATCATTGCGGGGCCACGGTGGCTCAGTTGGTAGATCGCTCACGTCTGGTGCTAGGGGTCGTCGGATCAATCCCCTGCTCATCACCATGTGCGTGGGATTTCCCGGGGTGCTCCCGTTTCCTAACAATTTCTTCATTCCACCAATTCGTCCCATCGTCATCATACGGCCTGAGCCATAGTTGTATAAAGGCCTTAAAATAAATTCAGTTTCAATGAACCATTGAACAGACGGACATTCTGATACATAGTATACAACGTTAAAATAACGTTTTGGTACTAACGTTTAATCTACGTAGTTTCAACGTTTGTGTGCTACTGGGGATCATTTAAATAGATCTATCGGGTACTACTTCGAGTGTAATTTGATAAGCCGTCATAGCTTACGTCATTATGTGTCGAGCTATGACGCCATTTGTGACGATGGCGCCGTTCCTTTGAACGCCTATATCTCCGAAACTATGCATAATTTTTAATTTCTTCAATTTTTTTTTTTCGATAAACAGTCATTTCCCGAAGTTAGTACTATTATTTCGGGGACACCCAGCTGGCATGTGGGTTGGATGATTAGATATCATATGCTGGGAAGAGCAGATAAATTGAATGTATTTATGTATAGCCATAAGGCATCTATGACTAAGGTTTCGGTAGATAAATGTACTTGAGTTTAAAATATCTTGTCCTACAGGATCAAAATGTTGAGATCCGGCATAAGTAGTGAATGCCAGGTCGCAAATTGTGAATACGTGTTTGAACCTTGAAAATGTTTATTTTGAACATTTGACCTCTTGTCTATTTAGGGATACTCCACTATATTTTGATTCACACGTCAGAACGCTTTTATAAAATATGCATTACTTACTTACTTACTCTATGACTAACGGAATTCGCAAGTTCATCGTCGCAGTAACTCGCATAGGATTCTATCCTGAGCAAGATCAAGCCAGTTTTTATCACAAATACCTACTTCTCGAAGATCTATGCATTACCCTTTAAAAAATCTTGTAATAATGTAGGTCTAAGATTTTAGTAGCTAAGGTATTTTCATAAATCAACTAAACACCATTTGAGAGGAGGAGATTTTGCATGTGTTGATGGTTTCAGATGCTATCTATGAATGTCATTTTACGCTGTACTGGTACTTCTTCTTTAAAATTACCCTTTAGTGGTCTAGATTACCATTAACATTGGATTATCCAAAGGAAGTTGTACCCTAAAACGAAGAAGGTTGTAAAATGAAGATAGTTGTACCCAGAAACATGTTTATGTTCTCTTATTTCTTTATTGAATTGGTGGATATGACGTTTCGTTTTGTCTCCTCTATACATTTCCATTCTGTATCGTCGTTTTACAATGCATTTTAATAACTTTCACTCCTGATGACTTAATGAGAAACATTTCACGTCTGCTTTGTTGCACGTCTTATCTTTAACGGAGCAACGATCTTTAGGTCTTTGACGCTGTGATACATCCACTTCTGCAAAATAACAATTATTTCTATAAATACATTAAATTTCAAACCTTAAAATTGCATTCCAATCATGCAGCCCTTTTTAATTTTGTGACTCCTTATAAGAAAAGTCTGCGATTGTCCTACTTCTTTTGTGTTCTCGAAAAATCAATTTTGTAATAGAGAGGATACATACCCGTAGTTAAATTTCTGCCTCCATTCGCATATTTTATGACTTGTTTACATTTATTTAAATAAATGATTACAAGTCATTGTTATTACTGTTCAAACTTTGTTTTTGATGTAGGTCTATGTATTTAATGGAAAGCAGTAAGGTGGGCAGGCCATGTAGCTCGGATGGGGGAAAAACGAAGATTATATTCAATCCTGGTTGGAAGGCCCGATGGAAAGAGGCCATTGGGAAGACCGAGACGTCGTTGGGAGGACAATATTAGAAGAGATCTTCGAGAAGTAGGTGTTCGTGATGAAAACTGGCTTGATACTGCCCAGGATAGAATCCAATGGCGAACGTTTGTTACTGCGGCGATGAACTTGCGAGTTCCATAAGCCATAGAGTTAGTTAGTTAGTTAGTTAGTAATAATGAAAACTAAATTAAAGAGCTCCATTAAGTTTAGTTTTTGATTCAATTACTGCAAATACGACGAATATGTGTCGCTGCTTCCGTCTAAAGAAGTAGGGTGGAACTTACTGTTAAATTCAAAATTGAACTAATAGCAGCGTTAGGCATATTACTATTACAACTCTTTCGGGATATTCCTTGTGTATTTATATGATAAAGCCTGACAATTGTTTCGTTAGCCTTCCTGTTAGCGAATTTGTCAATCATTACATTTTTTCGTTAATAATTTTACGTGTTACGTTACTTTATTGTTTTCCCGCTGTTGTTGTAGAGTCTATATTGTCTACGCGCTTGGCCTTCTGGGAAGCGTCGTCTTTGCTCATCGATGAAGTCTCGGAAGACTTCAGTTTCTGCTAAAACCGGGTTCGTATAACGTGGTATATTTATTTTTGTAGCTACGACGTCCCAAGTCAAGGTGAGTGTAGCTACGACATGTGGGGTTAGTGTATTATTTAATGTCATCTATCCGCTTGTTTTTGGTGCTCCATACTTTCTCTGTTTGAAGTGAAATGTGACTTTTATTTGGTCCTTTTTGAGTCTTGGATTGTGAATTGGATTTTACATAGACTGGTTCTATGGAGTCATTACTCACCACTGTTTTACTTCCCGTGTTGTATTTTGGTTAATCTCAGTCAAGGATATTAGTTTTGATTTCACTGTGTGATATTCTTGGATCATGTTTTTTGTGATCACTTATCTGCGTCAGTTAATTTTCCATTGCGTCGTTCATTGTATCGTAGTACTCACTTCGACGAAGGACGACGTAGACGTCCTCGTTTCTAAGTATGTGTCATTTGATAGATTTAGTAAAATAGTCAGTTGTTACAGATATGCCATTTTTTTATTTTCTTTATTATTGTATTATTGTCTCATGTTAATAAATATATGTTGGGGATATTCGATTTTAATTAGCCCTTTGGATAAAATAGCCTTGATTTCTATATGGCGAATTCCATTATATAAAGTAACGAACCGAGACACCTAAGTTTACTGTAATTGTGCACTGGCTGTTTACGGTACGAATTCAAACCGAGTATTTTGATATAAATGTCAAAATGCTCGGATGAATTCCAAAATCAACTCAAAACCGTAGCTAGCAAAGTAGTCTCTCGACTTCTGGCCCTTTATCCGTTATTTAGAAGCAGAGAACTCACATTATCAGCTAAGCTCAACTTATACAAAATGATGATACGCTCTCTCCTTCTTTATGCTGCACCTGTTTGGCAACATGCAGTAAAATCACATCACATTCAACTTCAACGAGTGCAAAATCGAGCAGCAAGGATCATCACTGGACATAGCAGAGACACTAGGATAATGCAACTCCACGAAGATCTATCACTTCCAATGCTTGCCGATGTTATAGACTTTCAATGTCGATCCTTCTGGACTCGCATGCAACATTCACCTTACCCAACTTTACACACCATTGGTACCGCTCATCCTATCCGACAAATTCACCGTATGCCTCATCCTACATAACATCCCTATCTACAACACAGATCACCTGTCTTAAAGCAAATGAATAAAAAATCAAATACATCTACTTTTATGGAAGGAACCAATTCCAACTCAGCCTCCCTGATCTCATTCTAACATCTTCCCTTCGCTACGAACAAATAATAACTTATCTTCCTCCACCTCGTCATTTATTACTTCAGCCTACTTTTGGTCTTCATTGACTTGCCCTAGGGATGCGACAGTTGCTCCCTATTCAATCATACATATTTATTCAACTGCCATCTCAATCATATAGAAGTCATGAGCTAACTAGCTCGACACTTCTGGCAATAAACGTCATTACTCTGGCTGGCTGAATGAGCCTTGAGTTGTCAGGTCAGAACTACAGTAAGAGACTGGTTCCGCAGTCACCCTTCAGTTCGGTGGTTGTCTGTATAGAAATTGAAGGTAAGAATTACCGTAATACTTGTATTATCGAATATCGGGATATACTATTGAAATAGATGTCTTAACTACCTTCATTTCTTGGAATAATTATATCAACCTGGTTTATACCGTAGAAGCTCTTGTTACACTGTGTTTGTATAGGCATTGTTAACTGTCAGCAACAACGAACATCCCAAGAGCGTTGTATTAGTAATATGTCAGATATCGGTTGTGGAAGTCTTGGAACACATAATACTTTAGCAACATTCTTACTGTCATTTGAGAAAAGGTGGAGATTATTTTAACAACGCACGAAAGTGCAAACGAAACAGTAAAGTTATGTGTTGACTTCGACAAATTTCTCCCAAGAAATCATTACCATACACAGATTTTTGTGTGTGTTTCTTAATGGGGAGGTACCGTAGAACATAATTTTATCTTTGATATAAATTGAAAGACATTTCAACTTACTGAGAGTTGAAATACATTTTTAGTGATTTTGTAAAAAAAAATCTTTAGTCCTAGCAACAACGCAAAATTTGACTTCACGGAATACCTGTCCATTCACCTACAGTATGTGGTTATTCATGTCAGTAACTTCACACTTATTTTTTGTTGACGTCATGTTCTCTAAAATGGATAAAAAAAAACAAAGCAAGTTATACGTTATATTCAACTCGATGAGAAAAATGGCGCTAGTGATGAAACATTATGATAATTTGATTGTTTATCACTTGACTGAGTTATAATTTGTTTTAGCTAATCGTGCTTATTTATATACATATACAAATTTATTATAGTTCAGGAAAAAAAAACACAACACTAAAAGATTAAAACGAAAAGTCGTTTACAAGAGAATAGATAAGTTTGTTCTTTCCTACACTTTTTACAAGGAGAAGAAAACGCAAAGAGAAGTGTGCTCTGGCTATCTAAATGTAGCCATATTTTATTTTCTGCTAACCATTTTTGTCGTTAAGTTATTAAATTTTCTTGTAGCCATAAATTCAGTCTTTTCTTGCTACTCTTTGCTCGTTCTTGCTTCTAGTTTGATTGCTATGCTTCCACTAATCTCTTACTAACATCTGGCCTACTCCGAAACATGTCTTTTTTGGTTCCTTTTAGTCAGTTTCTAACCGCGTGTCTTTGAAATACTTATAGGCCTTTTAGAATCGGTTATTTCTAGTATGATAAATGTTAGACTGTTTGTCTTATTGGTTCTATTTTTTTGTGTGTCTTTTCTTTTTACTTTTTCATTTCACTTACGTAGGTTAACTTTCATTTTTTCTGATGATTTGTAAGCAGAGCTGTCAAATAAAAGAATATATTAGATGAGAAATGTTCTCTGTCTTTCTCTCTTGTACAGGTATCCCACTACCACTATATGAACACAACCGCTAATACGAGAAGAAAAGAAATTGAAGTTGTGGTGAAGCATTTTTCTTTTCTTCTTCTTGCAAATCCTACGCATTATACCTCCGAACAAGTTTTGGCATTCTTGCTTACCCTATCGATGGAGAGAGAAAGAGTAGGGGTAACTACAGAAGTATATAACCTCAATGAATCACATTTTTGGGTACTCAAGTGATTTCCAGACGATATAAAGTAGACTTAACGGAGAAAGAAAGAAATGGTCATTTACTGAACCTGACTCTTCCTCCTTCCCTTGCTCATAGTTCTGTTTCCAAATGGAATGACTTTCATGTAATTTTACCTTTTCTTTTCTTTTTTTTTATTATTATTTCTTTTTCTTTCAAATATCTTTCAGTTCTTTCCTTGTACAACATTTATCCTACCTAACCACTACTAGCTTCTTGTTTCTTTCAAGGGGTTAAAAGACACAGCAATGATTCAGTTTTTTTGTTGTGTGTAGTACTGTATTGAATATTAGTGACTAGGAACCAATCATGTTGTCTTACAAATTTCTCTCTCTCTCTCTCTCTCCCTCTGTGCTTTTTTTTTCTAAAACTTCCTTATTCAATATACCTTCTTCATCATCACCATCATCGTCACCTGCTTCTTCCTCTTCTTCTGCTTTTATCAGCTTTATGTACTGGTTGTACTGCCTACACGGATCTAAATGTGGCTTAATTGTAGGGTGTGTACTATTAAGCATTATGTCTTCGACGTCATTCAGCATCATTGCTCGTAGCTCTTTTATTCTCGTGTTGTTCGAGAGGATTCCCCTTCCTTCTTTTTTCTCGAAGATTCTGGCCACCTCTCTCTCTGTATGTATTGATGAACAATAATACATTCCCTTGTAGTCATAACGGATAAATGTGTTCCGTATTGAAAACAGACAGGAGTTGATTTTATAAAAGAGAACTTTTTTTTTTATTTTGTGTGTGTGTGAGAGAAGAGGTCTTGTATAATTGACAAGGGCTATGCTTTTCATAAGAGGATATGTAATGTATGGTAACTTGGAAAAGGTCTGCGGGTGGGTGCCATCAAGATCGCGTATAATCATGGTGGCATATTTCGAAATAAATAAAAGAAAAATAAATAGTAGTTTAATACGGATTGGCGTATCTAACAAGAAACCCCTGAGAAAAATGCGAAGTCGACCCCACTAAGATCTACTGTGGGTCTTTATATTCTATGACGTCTAATTTATGAATTCTCAACATGCATTCGTACGCTTAGATGAATTCCTCTCTTCCAGGTCGTTGGTACATAAATCTGTCTCTCTCTTTAAGACATTGCACATGAATATAGAAGAAGCGATATGTCTGTATAATACATATTAAACTTCTTAGTTATGTTCAACTGTTTCATGTTAATGAGTCAGGTTGGTTGTAGAAATAACAGCACCCAGCAGTGTTTAGTTCAAAATTTGTAGAACCTTGAAAACCTGGGCCAAGAATACTTTAATTAACAGTAAGTCAGATTCAATATAGAAATACCAGTATACATAATTTCCATTTGAAAGTTTTAATCCTGGAGCTTTTATTTAACAACTAACAAGGTTACGTTTTGAAATATCCACATCATGAATCTCGATTTTGAAATTCGATGAATATAAAGAACCAGAGTTAGTTTTTTTTTTAATTTTATTTTTAGATACCAACTGGATCCATTTGAGATCTTTGGATTAATATTTATTATTTCTAATATCGAAACATTTTATATCATAATGTCTCCATAGACAGTGTAGCTATTGGGGATCGCTAGATACATTGACAAATCTTTGCCTACTTGCTACAATAGGCTTTATTATTTTCACTCCTGCGATGCTTGTTCACCACTGCGGAAAGCGATCGTGAAACTAGTTCTTTTTTTCGTGTATTTGCTAGTCACCGGTGTGGCTAGCACCCACCCAAGGGTTACGTCCTTGCCTTAGGGAAGAGATTTGGAAGGATATTAGGATTTCAGGATGTAGGGATTTGGTCTGTGGGAGATATAATTACCTTATTAATCCTTTATTTATTTAATCATTATATTAAAAACGTTAATAGTATTGTACTTATACATCTACATTTTGCGTATGCGTTTACTTATGCATTTTAAGTATAAATTACATACATTTCAACGAACGTTTGTGGTACTTTTTATCAGTAAAAGACGCTGTCATTGTCCAGTTGACGCTAGTGATCACGTTTACCATCTGTACTCCTACGGAAAGTCGTCTTATTCGTGCTTACCCACGTTTACTTCAGAGAGTGCCTGGGAATATCCTACTTCCTTTGGGGGATCCTTTTCGCATCCATTGCACAATTTTGGAATATGCATTTTTGGATAGAGCAGATGTGATGTCTTTGAGTGTACCTTGACCCCGCAGTTCTACTGTTAATAGTATTGGAAATGTTAGCATATAGTTGATATAGTTTGGGGTTCCTTCCTGTGTGATGATACGGAGGCATTTAGAAATAGTATTCCCTTTTGCTCTGAGTTTTGCTTCTGCTTCTTCGATTCCTGTGTCAGGTGAGGCTCCTCTGATTACAACTGACAGCATGGGTGAACGTTTTGGTGGATGCGGTTGTTTGATGCGAGATTGAATCAGTGGGTTCATGTTAGCATTTTCCCCAAATATTTCATAACTATGTTTATTGCAGATTTTGGTGCCGAAATCAATGTCGGTGATTTGATGATGATATCATTGCGAGTGTTATTTCAATGACATTTCTCGGTATACGTACCTTATATTTCAATACCTTCTGCAGTAAGAGTTTAGGAATCTCTTTTTGAGTATCAACATTGGTGAGTATAAAGGAATGAGTGAATTGTAAAGTCGTATTTAGCGATTTGGGTTTATTTATGATTCTATGGTTGAGTTCTCTTAACTGCAAACAGAGTTAATACAACTACACGATATTATATCGTAATCAAATTTGACGTTAAAATTCAAAACGATGTTGCCACTTGACACTTTAGTTTGAAAAACATAATTAGAGTACGTTATAATAACATGAGAATCTATCCTTTGACTTTTCTCTGTATAAGGTAGAGAGCATTTTTTTTAATGTTGTTTTTCCTGCCATCTGTGGACCAAATACGCGTTTATGTTTTGAGATATTTTATGGAGGTAAGTTTCTTGTGTTTTTTTCGGTGATTATTATTCCTTGTCTTGTTCGATTTTCAATTTTAGTGACTAAAAAGCTGATCAATTGTAGTCAACATCACTGTGGAAAATTTAGTTAAGATCAAATGAACCGTTTCGGAGAAGTGCTACAAACGAAATACAATGGGAAAGAGACTCGCTCGCTTCTTCACAATTGTTCAAAGATCAGACAACTTATCATTTCTTGTAGTTTATTTACACGGTAAAAATAATCTTTTAAGTTTTGTACACATCTTTACAGAAATTATCTTAGTTCTATGATCGAAAGGTGTAAGTTATATGTGCAAAATGTGGGAAGTTTTCTTTAAAAAGTTTTGAACGTTTTATGTGCACTTAAAGGCAAACGAATGCTTTATGTGCAAACATATATTGTACGCATTTAGTTCATAATATGTCCTGATAAACTTCAGCTCCCTAATTTCTGTATTAACACATAGCGAGAAAAGTGACGAATGTGTCCCCCACCCCCTTTGAAATGAATAGAGTTGTGCAGCTGTACGAATTGTTATCCATTATTGAAATCTAGTGTTCGATTGGTGTGATTTACGTATGGATAGTTCATAGTGCTTTTTTCACCAAACTGGGCAGAGGATTAGGGGATATCAGGAAACGTTCATTGAAAGTGCTTCGCTTTCGTCCAAAAAAGACGGGTTCAGTATCCGAACATCTCACTCATAAGAATAAGTACTCACACTGCGTAAACATGGTTTATTTGTAAAATGCTTAAATGGAATGGAAAACAACATACTTTCATACACATTAATGAATAGGCCCTTCGTGATGGAAGGCACTATCAATCACATGGTACGTTCCTCATCTTCAATTCGGCCTTATTGAATCTTGCTTGATTATTTTTAAATACGAAAGGAAGGGGATCGTGTAATATATCAATCTGGACTAGCCTTGTAGCAGAAACACATTCCTGAAGTAAGTATTGCCATAAATTAATTTTTTGAGAGAAATAATGAGATGTGACATATGTACGTACACTGTAAAAACGGTATACCCATGATTCTGCATCTAGTACTCAAGATATAGAAGTACCCATGATAATTTAATGTACCGACAATAATTATAGGTACACAACGTATCCATGACATGTACCCCATGAATTAATGGGTACAGCAGAAGTTATGAGTTACAAATAAAGGTATTATGGGTACAGTGAATTCGTACCCAAGAGGGTACCCATTATATTAATAGAAGGTACCCATGATATTAATATAAGTAAGTGGTACCCAGGAGAAAATCGGACATCAATTTCCTGAACAGGACGTTGAACAGTTGCCGGTCGCACCAGTAATCCATGCGCGAATGACATCTCGTAGTTATTAACAATTACTTCAAATAAGGATCTCTGATACAAGTAAAATGGTGCTGTTATTGGAAGAAGATAGTTATATCTCCTGGAACAATACGGTCACCAAAGAATAATACGGAAATACGGACATCTCGTAGCGTTGTTGCGCAACACACGTGCAGTGTAAATACAACCACAGATAAACTATACATAGTTTCGTTTATCTGTGATACAACTTCGAAATCACTGTTTGCAAGCTCCGACCGTGGATAAGTGGATAAGACGTTGGCTTGTTCAGTGAAAGAATCCGGTTTCGAATCCCGGCGGGGGTAAGTGATTTTTTCGTTTTGCTTTCTTTCAAAATACATTTCTATCTGTTCATATTTGTTAATAATAATTGATTTCTTGCATATTTCGTAGATCATCTTAAATTAGTGGCCATGGTTTAGTGAAGATTAGGTAGGGTTAGGTGAGGTCATGCATGTATCTTTAAACTTTCTTTTCCTTCTTTCGACAGTGAGTGTGGATTACTGGCGCAACGGGGATGTTAAAATGAGGAGGTTTTGTACCTATGAAATATATTTGGATCCTTTTAACTCTTAGGTACCAGGTACCTGTTAAAATAATGGGCACAAAACGCTCGTTTTGTACCTTTTAAATAGTGGGTACTGTATTTAGAGTGTAGGTGAGAGAGGGACAGATGGTGCAATGTCTCAAAATGATTCATTGAACTAATTTCTACCAATTCCTTCTTCACTAATATTTAAAGCATTTTAAAGATGGCTAACAGACTATTACATCATAGAAAACAAACAATCTGTGGAAAGAAACTTCAAGGTTCCAAGCGGATGGCGTACAGAAGACTTGCTCTTCAACATATCGCCATCTGCAGCTTTGCTTATGTTTACGACAGTGATGATTTCACTATTGACATTGAAAACGAATGTATTGAGTGCCTCGAACTTCATGAACGTACAACGTCTATAGAAGGCTCGACAAAATGTTACAAATATACAAAATGGTTTGATAAAACTCGTTTATCTTATCCAGACAAGTGCTCTACATGTGGAAGGGAGGAATTCAGGTGATTAGGTGCCGTTAAGTAGAAGCTGAGATCTGAGAAAGTGTTGTTTTTAATATAATCTCGGACTGCATCATTTGTCCCACCGGGGTGTGACTAAACGCTACATGTTTTATGGAAGCGTATTGTTACTACATAGTGATCCAGAACCTAGCCATCGTATGTTAACGTTCTTTCTAAAGAATTGCAATTTCATGTAATCTATTTTTTAAGTAAATAAAAACATAAAAAGACGGCTGCTTTTTTGTTGACTTAAGCGGTGTGCCATCTGTTCCTCCTTTACCTTATGCATAGCTGATTGAAAAATGTTGAAACCCTCTGTTTTTCTTGTTTCTTTTTCTATTTTCAAACAGCATAAGGCTAATGCGTACTAATGAGTGGAGTTAATGACTATGAGTATAAGTATGGAGGGTATGACAATTACAGCAGCTATCATAAAATCGAACATCTTATATATTGCACAAAAGTTTCAAATGTAAAAAGGGCCATGTAATATGCAAATTTCTACTAAAATATTACTAAGACATTGTTAAAGTTATTTTTACCAAACGAATCGAAGTGTTGAAATCAGTATTCAGATGACTGTTTAAATAAATTATTGATTGTTCGAGTCGTGTAAGATTGGGTCATCCCGACCGCTTTCAACGTTTGTTTCCCGTCGTAACTTTAATTACCTACTATCAAATGTGAATTTGTAGTTTAGTTTATTAGTACTTCTTAGTATATAACAAATCATATTTATTCGCAGTAGGCCTCACATAAAATCTACTTTGTCAATCTGTATGAAGAATCCGAACAATGGATATGACGTGTCTCATGGTCTTATGGTAACAAACCCTAACATTCGGGAGGTGACGCAGGATGCTTACGCCAGTAATCTTGATTGAGATTTTCCCCTCGTTGCACCATGAAAGTTATGAGATGTTACATTGAATGAATCTTTTTGTTTCCTTTTCAAAGTATAGCCGAACTCTGGAAGTAGAGACGGACAATATATCTGAGTCTGTCTGTCTGTCTTTCCACTATACAAATCCACACTATTTGACTCATCTGCACCAATTATTGCGTACCCACTTCATTTGACTAAAAGAAGACTGTCGATCACGTAGGGTTCCCAAAGTTTTACACTGTTGGGGGGAGGTTAGGCTGAACCCCAGCAACGACTTATTTCATATTATATAGTGCATCATATCGTCACATGAGTAGGATTTCCTTCAAAACTCCTCGAGGGGGTATTTATATTTTTACATCTCCGAGAACGTTGATATTGTTCTTTCCAGAGATACGACACTATGTTCTATACATTAAATAAAAAAACTAAAAAAAATTTGAAAAGTTCACTATACTTCCCCATCACACTTTTATTGAATCCACATAAGTTGGTTTTGTATGGAAGTCATACCAAGATAACTGGAAAGAAAAGGGGGTCCTTTATCCAGCAGAGCATAGAAAACAACTGCATATGATGATGATGATGATATATAAATGAAAATTACCTTTACACATACGTACGTAGGAACAAAGTTCATAATTCATTTTCATAATTTCACATAGGATGAATCTTATACTGCTTGAGTTGTATACACTGTATATAGCCCAGGAAATAAAGGGGGAAAAAGGGCAAATGTCGGGAATAATTAGGAGAAAGCTGAATTTTGGCCAGTTGTTACATCATTACTAGATGTACATTTTCCCAAAAGTCCCCGCCCCTCCCCCTTGTGCTTACCCCCAATACCCCGGAAGTAAAATTTACAGACTTCCAGAAATGTATTATATCTCCGTAACTAAGAGACATAGCGATATGATTCTTTTCTTGTTATAATTCCTAGATGACAGGCTACAAAAATGATTATCATGCGTGTTCCGCTATTGCTAGTAGTTTTGCCGTAATTTAGATCCAAAGCGCAAAATAAGGATATTTTGCTTCCAATAGTTACACTTTTTACGGTGTAGATTGTTTTAAACTCACAATATCAAAAACCTGTTCGAAATAAAAGTTGTTGCCTGTTTCATAAGCTTTAAAATGATGTATATATCAATACGGTTGAACCATTACTATGTTAACTATTGAGGTAGCAATGACGCGCCACAGCGCGCGAACAATGCTTTTCCTTTTGTGTGCCCTATCCACATTAGGCAGTTGTGAGCTGTCGACGATTATGACAATATATCTTTGCTGTGTAGTGGCAAGTAAAATAAGTGATGAATTATTAGTGTATTTTGACGGAATTTTCATGTGATAAATTACGTACTCAGATAGCATGCCAGCTTGCAACAAGGTTGTCCGTCCCTTGCGTCGAGCTTAAGCTTGATATTGTGTTAAACTTAATAACCAAGCATGAAATAAACTTTTTGGAAAAACAAGTGGTTTGGTTGTTATAACGAAGCTAATTCAAGCTTTTTGTAATCAGCAACTATGCGAGGAATCTTGTCAAGCTTTAATTATTATTTTTTTGTTGCACTTTCACTGTCGTCTCAGTACACTGAAGTTCCATCACGTGCCACGCCTATTTCGACGTTGTCTAATCTTCGCCAATGACCAGAGGTGCCTGCGATCTGATTACTTGGACTAAGTATAAACAATGCTTCGAATTCGAACTCAAGCGTGTGATTCCATGGTCTAGTGACTACAGCATCGGATTAGTGTGTCAGTGGCCCTCGGTTCGATTCCTATCCAGAACAACGTTTTTATTTTTGTAAGAAGTACAATTTATTTTCCTTTCTTGTCCTGGCAAGGATACTTTAACCTTGATTTCTGTAAACTAGAGTGCTTGATGCAACACTGTTTAAACCTTTTGGCTTAAATTGCTAAACCTGCATCAAGTCATCATTCCACTTATCAAAGTAAACTTCATTAACTTTTGAGTCAGGTTAAAATTATTATGTAGGTATTGAAATAAAAGAAGGTACGTGAATTTTAAACTATTTCTTTGTTCACGAAAAGCAAATAAAACCTCATAGAATTTATTACGATAAGGTCAGTCACATCAGTTGGAAATTAAATTTAGTAGGTAATTTTAATTTTTATTATAGCTTACCTTTGATGATGATGTATTGTCAATTGAATGTTGTAGGTTATATTTATTAACTTCTAACAGAGCGTGGTAATCGATTACCGTTGTAAAGAAACTGTCAGGGTCTTGTAAAAATTTACGTAGCGGAATGAATGCATTAAACTTCACAAATTACTTATTTATTAGAAATATTATAAAAGAAGAATGGTTGATTTTTATTTATTGTGTGCTCTAAGTGGTATATAACTTGAAAGAGAAACTGTAATAGTGGAAAGAGAAATACGGACATTATTGAGGTTAGTGTGAAATGAAACAATGGACTGCATGACAAGTTGGAAGGAGAAAGAACTATTTGGGTTCACAGTTCATCCATCCTTTCTCCTACCCTATTCCGGTCGGAGCCATAGATGCCTGAAGGTCATAATTCAATCCAATTCAATTCAACATAGGTGGATCAAATGTGATGATGATCACCATCTGAGGTTTTCTACCTTGATCTGCTGTCAAACACAATGGCGTGTAAATAGTACTAGGATGAAAATTTATAAATTATACTGGTTTTATGCACATCGATTCACTCTTTTCATAGTTACTAATAAAATTGTTCATGAAGCAATTCCATCCATATTGCTTGTTTAATCCTACAAGCTGCATCAAATCAAATTACACTCTCCACAAAGACCTAAAATTGGGTTTTGACTGTCAGATTTGCTATCAATGAAATCTGGGTATATACTTCAGTTATAAGCCATCATCCTCTGTGTGTCTTCTCGTATTATGTTGGCTGCATCTAATACTATCCTTAACCGTCCAGTAGCAGGGACAGTTTTTCTGTTATTATATCACTGATACATGATTTTATGAGCAGTGTGCGATAACAGAGTACGTTTTCCCTCCCAGAAACATTTGAAACAATTATCCGATCTTTAAAATGTTATTTAAGATGTTTGTTTGTATATGACAGCCATCCTCTTGACCAGATACAAGTGTAATAATATCTTTTAATTCATTCAGAGTGTACTGCCATTCGTCACTGTTTTATATGTACTCACATAACATACAAAATGAATTCCTGGTTTCTATTCTGGTCAAGTCCAATTGTTTTAATTCTTTAAAAAAATCTGTGGAACCGTTTCCATGGCACTATATTTCTGGTACTCGCAATAAGAAGCCTAGCCCTTACACTTTATTTCCACTCATCATTTCGTAAGTCACATATTCTCTCATTTCTTTTTTTAAATCGAACGTTGCTTCTGAGGTCCTTAAAAAAATTGAATATGTTGAAAGATAATATGGGTTATCGGTCTGCATTGATTTATAATCAGCTTTGATGTTAGTATGCCTTGCATAGTTCTGCATGAACGCGCTGTGAACCCGAATAGTACCTTCTCCTTCCAACTTTTCATGCAGTGCATCTATTCATTTCACACTATCCTCAATAATGTCCGTAATTCTCTTTCCACGATTACAATTTCTTTTTCAAGATATTTCCACTAAGAGCACAATAAATCAAAATCAACCATTCTTCTTTTATTGTATTTCTAATAAATATGTAATTTGGTAAGTTTAATGCATTAATTCCGCTACTTAAATTCTCACAAGATCCTGACAAAAGTTTCTTTAAAATGATAACTGATTACTACGCTCTCACAAAAAATAACAAATATAACCTACAACTTTTAATTGAAAATACCACATCTTCAGAGGTAAGTTTTACTAAAAACTAAAATTACCACCTAAAATGTAATTTCCAAATAATAGAAATATGACTAACCTGATCGTAATAAATTCTATGAGGTTCTATTTTCTCTTGCTGAGTACAGAAATAGCTTACAATTGAAGTACCTACCTTCTTTCTCATATTCCACTACCCACATAGCAATTTTGACGTGATTCAACCTTGTTGCAAGCTGGCCTACTATCTGGGTACGTGATATATCACATGAAAAGACCGTCAAAATACACTACTAATTCATCACTTATTTTACTTGCCACTACATAGCAAAGGCATATTGTCATAATCGTCGACAGCTCACAACTGCCTAATGTGGATAGGGCACACAGAAGGAAAAGCATTGTTCGCGCGCTGTGGCGCGTCATTGCTACCTCAATAGTTAACACAGTAATGGTTCAAACATATTGATATATACATCATTTTAAGGCCTATGAAACAGGCAACAACTTTTATTTCGAACAGGTTTTTGATATTGTGAGTTTAAAACAAGCTACACCTTAAAAAGTGTAACTATTGGAAGCAAAATATCCTTATTTTGCGCTTTGGATCTAAATTACGGCAAAACTACTAGCAATAGCGCAACACGCATGATAACCATTTTTGTAGCCTGTCATCTAGGAATTATATAAAAAAAAGAATCATATCGCTATGTCTCCTAGTTACGGAGATATAATACATTTCTGGAAGTCTGTAAAGTTGTACTTCGGGTGGAATTGGGGGAAGCACAAGGGGAAGGGGCGGGAACTTTTGGGAAAATGCACGTCTAGTAATGATATAACAACTGGCCAAAATTCAGCTTTCTCCTAATTATTCCCGACATCAAACCTTTATCTCTTGGGCTAACATGGAAGCATATGATTATTTTTAATGTGGGATGAAAGAAAGAGTGGAGAGTTGCAACTAATCATTGTTTTTTTTTTTTGTACCAAAGGGGAAATGAAATATGATAGTTTTATTTCACATCGCGTCATCCGACGGGCCCAACAGATAATATTATGAAATGTTTTGTTACAGCCTCTTCTTGGAAACGCTAGTTTCTGTCAGAAAGACACTTAATTGAAGACACTGAAGTAATGTCGTACCTAAATATTATCCTGCCATTTGCAAAAGTAAAAAATAACTTAAAATAAGCGATTGGAAGAGAAAGAGAGAGAGGAAGAGAGAGGAGTGGGAGGATCGTGAAGTTTGTGCATACAGAGACTCCCTTCTACAATTACAAGAAGAAAACTACCTTCAAATGAATTCTTTATCTTGTCGTAACCAAGTTATACAATCGAAATTTGAGAGGAAGTATCAAACGAGATAATCACTTTGAAATGATGTTAGACTAGGTAATTTAGCAAGTTCTTCAAACAATTTAATGTCAGCGTTGTTTACTTTGCTGTATAGAGTTGTTGCACATGATTAGTACAGTACCTGTTTTCATCGGAAACACTATTCCATTATCTTTCCTAACCTACGAACAAATGAAATTTACAGCTATCTTACCAGTTACATTTCTTACTACTGTTACTACAATTTCTGCCTCTTCAATCTTGACATTCTGATGGTTTGGCGACGATACATACACACACACAATCATTTGAAACACATATTACTTGTTTTGAGCCAGGAGGAAAGCATTCAGACTTTGACTGGTTGTTTAAAAAACTAGTTACTCCACTGCAGACAAGCTGGGATTCAAGTTTTATATGTATTATGTATGTAAAGACCACCCACATATGTCACATAAGATATCTTGATCACACGTTCTACGATAGCTTCCAAGAATATTAAATTAAATCTTTCATCTAGTTGTTTTCAACTACTGCTGACTACTATACGATGAAAAGTGTTGCTGCATTTTATCTATGTTTATCTTGTATTGTTTCTTCCTTTAACAAATGTTACACATTACGAATTCAATTGATATTTATGCACAACATTATCTACTTTCGGTTCTGATGCTCCAAAGACTTCGGCGAACTTCTAATCATATCGAGAGAAGGCGCAACATCGCAGACTTCAGATCGATAATGGGTACGTACATGAGTTCGAACCCCGCGGCCGACTATTCTAACTGAGCTTTTTAGGGCTTCCCTCAGATTCACCAGGCGAATACCGGGATGTACTTTATGTAAGACCTTAGCAGATATATTTCCCATCCTCAACCAAACCCATTCCGGCCAAACCAAAGATACCAAAAGGCAATATGTAAATTAAAGAAATCAAATACACCGAGAAACTAGAAGATCCCTAGGCAAGGTGAAAAAGGGCGGTTTGCCATTGTATTCCATTTGATGGAGTTTATGTCTCGAGGACGGGATCTACAATTTATAGCAGATCCCGAAACGTTCAATGTGTCACAACCGACAGAACTGGGAATCCCATGATTTCAAGACAACAAGCGAAACACTACTACTGGCACCTCAGCCCTAGCAGGTTACCTGGCTCTCTCAAGTAGGGACAGCATCTTTGGGAATTGAGACGAATTTGGGTCATTAATGGCTGTACACCATATCAAGTTCATTGTTATCAAATACCCATCCTTCCTGAATAAAATCCGCACCATCCTCGAAGCACAAGGCCCTCTTGAAGGGTTGTCGCTATCTTCTATCTCAAGAATCTACCCCAACGCTCTTAGGTTCTCAAATTCACTCTACTTACCAAAATCCATAAATCTGGCAACCCTGGAAGACACTACTGTAAGAATCTCATCCTTCCTTGACGCAATATTTTTTCAGAACTATTTGCTCTGGCTTCTGTTATGAATAGAACTCATGTGGAAACACTTCCGGTACGAATGGTCCACTCTCGCGTAGCTTGAACTATAAGTAATACCGAGAAGCTCCCAATCCGGCAACTCGAGTTTGGTCTTGTGCCTAACGCATCAGGACGCTGATCCGAAGATCCCGGGTTCGAACCGAAATATGTCGGTTTTTTACATATTTTTTTTAAAGAAAATTAAGGTGTTTTTCGTTTTTTATGTAAATACACAAAAGGAAAGTTAATTAAAGTTGTGATTTATAATTTTAAAAGAGGCCTTCGCTCGGTGTGCAAGGGGGGCACGGTGCGTCCGAAGGGCTGGGCGGCGTTTGCATACGTAAAAGTGCTGTTAACTCAAGAGTGCTGTCCCGTACCGGAAGTGTTTCCATGTGAGCTCTCCTTAGACGTAGCGCACGTCAAGTAATTCTGAAAAAAAAAATCTTGCTTCCTTGACCACTCATCCAGGCTCACCTTTACCGTATCAAAAATACTACCCATTTCCTTTCCACTCTAATGTTCGACCAATTTGCTCCAGATATCATATTGGTTTCAATAAACGAAACTTTAGTATAAACCAATATTTCCCACGCTCATGGTTTGGCTACACTCACACTTTTAAATACTATACACGCCCTGATTTGCATAAACCAAACACAGTTTCTACTCCAGCCAGTGTTTCTTTCAGAAGATTTCATTCGGGGTCTCGTGGGGGCTGACGAAAATCATAAATAATGCATATTGACTCCAGTGTTTTAAAATATAAAATAAAAATAATGTTACTTAACAATATGTCGTAATTCCTTAATTAACCTCAAAATAACATTAGTCATATTTATAGAATCTGTTATTATATTTGTATTTCAGTATACTGTATGTGTTGAGACTAGTTCTTTCGGGGTAGCTGTTGAAAACCCCCGGGGGAGCAAAGCCCCCTTCTGAAAGAAACAGTGACTCCAGCTTACTCAGTTTGTCCTTCCCATGAGCAGCTTCTCCATTGAAAACCAGAAGTATCTGTAAAACCAAGGGTGTTTCCGTGGTTACCCTATGTCCCCATCTTATTCCAATACTTTCATCGGATGCCTAGAGAAACTCCACACCTCACAAACTATTAATCTCACGTTATTATATCGATTAGATTTTCTTAATCGAAACTTATGATGATGTGTCCCCGGAACCAGTTTTGGAAAATCTCAACTGCGCCTCTTCCTATCGAAAGTGGATGCGTGGCTAAGAAACAGTCGACTTAAGAAGGCAGGCGTTAACAACAAAGTAACCAATAGCATGTATTCCTCAATGTCTAAAGCTCCTATCTTTACCATACCAAATGGTCTCTCCTGTATGCTCTTACTGTCCTGGGCACCCACATCTGCTCCTTAGGCTTTCTACTTCAAAATTATTTGAATAAACTTTCCGAGATTCTTATCAACCGTTCATACCCCTATCATCTAGTCGCAAATAATTGGACCGTGTCAAGATTCAAGAACCAGAATAACTCAACCTGTCCTGTCGTGAAGCTGTTTTCGCTCCTAGTCTTCTGATCCAGTACCATTCCATTTCCAGCTTTCGAACTTTACAGAAGTTCGATTCTGACTCGTCATCTGAGTGCGAAAGAGCTTTTCTTTTATGTTCCAAAATATATGGAGCCATTTATCCAAAATCCATGGTAATGTACCTTAGATTCCTGAATCTAAACATCATTCTGACTAGAACTGACGTAACACCGAACTTAACACCGCTCAGATCCAAATTACTCTATTTTCAGAAATTACTTGCAACCTGGGATAAGAACGCCTGTAAAATGAGGTATTCTACGTATCTGAGAAATTCTTCCCCCTCTGGAAGTTTCATAATTCGAACACTGGTTCAAACTGTAATATAGGGCTTGTGTTAGTAACACTGATCACTCAGAGTTGAAGTCGTTCACGAACCACTGTTGTGTGTTAGAAGTGTGTTCAATTTATAGGCGTATTTTTTGCTTTGTAGTTTCCTAGATAAACGGCGGAGTCCGTTGAGTAGTTTTCTTTGTTCTATTTTGCTTCCAATTTCTTGTTTTAAATTGGATTAACAAATCTTCATAGATTAACATAACATAGTAATGGGCAATCCTAAACTTAGCTCAGATCACTAAACTGAACTTAATGAGCAATTAGATATGGATATGTTTTGTCTGGGCGAGATTCTAAAGTACAGCCAGTACACATGAAACATTACGTCGACACTTAAAATGATCCTTCCTGAACTGAGCAGTATGTTCCTAGCTTGGAGATATATACTCCGTAAGATAAGAATACTTAAGAATCAGAATTTATAGATGTACGTTCCATTTTAATGAACAGACTGTGAGCCAATGACTGACACTAAATTAAACAATACTTATTTCCCTATAAAAATCCTACTCTTTCAGTGAAATTCATCATTTCAGGCCAATGGCAAAAACAGCTTTTCTTTACAGGCAAGCGTAGAAACATAAGTTAAAGTTAGAACCTTGAAATTTGTAAGTTATAACTTAAAGTCTAAAATCAACTTACACGTAAAGATATTAATCGGTTCATCGTATTTTTTAAAAAATAAGATCAGTACATTCTTTTGGTACATACCTCGTATATCCTATCCTCACTTCAACGTAAAATTCTAAGCAGAGTAATCATCTGGCGCGAGAGAGAGCGGTGCGTGTCAGCCATGGCAAGAGTTCGACGTATTTCGTACTCTTCGGTACTTTTTCCATTACGAGAAGATACAATGTAGCCCCCTCAGTCTGACGACGAAGGTTTCGAATCAGCAGTAGTGTCTACTACATTGACTGAGTCTTTTTCAAATTTTCATTAGTGTCCCTAGGCGAAAAAGGTCGAGATGGTACCTAAAATATAGTAACCCCTCACCACTCCTTTCCCCGACAGAGCGCTGACAGAAGATCATCACAAAAACTTGTGGTCTTATAATAATCCATAGGTTTCTGTACAACCTTCAACTGTAAATTCAGTACAATAAATTAAAGATGAAGGACGTTGAAACAGCATTTCAAGACAATGCATTATAAATTGAAATCTAAGGACTATTTATTCAATTAGTGTGTAAATCAACAATGAAATGATTCTCTGAGATTTCTTCGATAGTAAATAATTACTTGTTTTATATTTTTAAATCTTGGCCTGTGATACTTTTTCTTCTACAAAAACTTGGGTTTAAAACAGAAACGAAACAAAAGCATATTTTTACTATTAAAATGATTCACTGAAGCACACCAAGGAGAAAAACACGCAATCTGAATAAAAGACTCTTCCACAAATTAAATTATATTTCTTTCAAATTATCAAGTACAATAAATTAGCGATTGTAAGGATATTCATAGAAACTACGTAAGCCAATAATATTAAACCTAAGATTAACAGAAAATAGTACAAAATTTGTTTGTTTCCGCCTTCTCGACGAAGAATTGGCACTGTATCCTTTATCACTTCCATTACATCCGTTCATCTCTTCTTCTCTGATGTATTACTGTGTCCGGTCATCAATAAGTTTGTACATATCGTACCAGTGGCTATCCAAAAAAGCAAAAAGATATTACCGATCTTATAAAGTGTCTTTCAACTAGGTCACGGGGTTTCAAGACGTTGAAATTAACGTTCTACCCAAAAGCAGAATATGAAATGGCAGAATTATTATTTAAAGGGTTCAAGAATATAGTGGTAAACAGCAATTGTGTCTTGGAGTTATATTTATCTGGCATATGTAACGACAGTGTTCTCCGTGTAATTGGGGAATATTGTTTCCAGCTTCATTTTTTTTTCCTCTCGTTTTCAGAAATAACTGACGCAGAACTCTGAAATCTGATTTATTGTTTGACATGTTCAAAAAGCAAATCTGACGAGGAGAAGGGTGAAGAACTTGATGATACCACTAACTTACTGTTGTCACCGCCAAAATGCACAGGACAACTAGAATTTAGGAAGCCAAAATTACTGTTGCAATTACTTAAAATATGAGAACACTCTTTGCAACACATTAAAAGATGTTGATGCAGATTGTCCCAATGTCAGTGCGAGAGGACTGCTTTTCTTGCTCCAATCTTCGAAACATTTGAACGTCTGGAACCGGAATAGGACTTAGTGTTTGATATCTTGCAACAGAAATATGCAGCAATGAAAAACTTGTATTCAAATTTGAATTTAATATCCATCTCCTTGCTTGAACTACACGAAAATTGTACGAATGTAATCAAAGCTTGTTGTAAGAGATTAACCTGACTTGATATTGCGTTCGCGCTCAATTCATATTGTCAATTGACTGATTTATCTGCACTTCCATATGTATTGGTGTCTGATAGAGTGAACGAATCAAATTACTGCAAAATATTCGGAGGTTTTGGTCAGTATTTGAGTACAAATGGAAGAAATTTAACGTGGCTTGACTTCAGCTTTGGTATCAAATTAGAATTGATTGAACTTTCGATGTGTTTTACACATTGTCCTCATCTGGTGATCTCTTGCACTGGAGGAGGAACATTGATCTGGGGTAGTACCAATAAGCTATAGTACCGGTTGTCCATTTAAAAAGAGTTTCTTTGAAATCCCAATCGAGTGTTGACACGTTGCGCTTGCTGTTGGCTAGTCCTTGCCATTTGGAATCTTTCACTTGCCTGAAGATCACTAACTCTTTTTCAGATCAAGAGCATTTCTTGTTATCATTCTTGGATTTGATGATTTCAAAAGAATTGAAAGAAGAATTCTACGTAGGGAATGCTAGCGACATCTTCACTAATCTGCAGCATTTTTGGTGAATTCTGGTTACGTAATCAGCATATTAGAGTACTTGACTGGTTTCTATATGGGTTATACGAAATGCGATCGGATTAACTAATGTAGATTTAACTCAGGTATAAAACTATTGATGAAAATGTAGTGTTTCGCTCCACAAAAACTGAGCATGATATATTATTTTAATTCGTATACTTCAAATATACTAATAAACATACTTTTGTGAAATAAGAAGTAACAGTAAGGTTTCTTTCTTCTCATAGTGGTCATAAGGAATTTATTTGTAGTTTGATAACACATGTGAGATAGACACATTTTAGATACTCCACCGGATGACGTGATCGAACCTATTCTAAACATAACCTAACATTAACAAAAATAAAGGATGACGAAGTAACTAATTTATGTTTAGATTACGTACCTTAGAAGTACTCTAACTAAATCTAACCTTACATACTGTCAGAGATTTGAGGATCTTGGGGAGAATCTAAAGTCCACTCACACATGCTTATACCCCTAAACTGTAAAAGGAAATGAAGACAAAAGGCCAAATGTTTCCGAAATATTTGCCGTGCATTGATCTTTAGAAATGCTTATTTGGATGTGTAGAAAAAGAAATATCCAAACTGCCAGACAGTTTACCAGATTTGGATTCAACAATAAAAAAGTTACAGTGACAAAGTTAATACTTGTTTGCCATTTTGAAGTTTAACTTATTTTTAACGATATGTCTTTATCATTTTGGAACATTCAGCATCTCCTTGACTAGTTTGACAAAATTTTTACATCAGAAAAACATGTATACATACTTATACTAGCTTCACACGCTTGACTACATATTTCTATATGCACAATGTTTCACAGACTTGGTAATACAACAGATGTGCTTTTTATTTAGTCTTGAGAGCCATACAAAATGCAACAAATTACAAAACAACACCAAGTTTAGCTTCATGCTGAGAGGATTCAAGTGAGTTTTAAAAGAACTTAATCGAAACGAAGCTGCGTTTTTCAGCCCACATAATCTTCCAAATCCTGTTTTTTTAGACTGTAGTTTATGAGCTAGTCAGCACCCTTTTCAAATAAATTACAATTTATAATACTCACCTGTGTATGCTTCGTCTCTATAAGAAGCAAGTAACACGAAAAAGAAAGAAGCAAGCAGTGAAGAGAAAGAAAATACACCTTTCAACCAAAATGACATTACACCATTTTGTAAAATAAAGTTTCATCTGTGTAATATGTTTTGTTTTTTCCTTAAATCTACTGTGTTAAGTCACGGACTATTATGCTTATCGCAACTAATTTTCGATTTGCCATGAATCAAATTTTATTATTTTATTTCTATATTCGTAAAAGAATATGGATTGTCTGAATTTTATTTTATTATTATTATTATTACCCTTTTTGAAATCGTCCTCCTCCGTTCACCTTTGAACTTGTATTTGGTGCATACCGGAGTAAAAGTGCCAATTCGAAAAGGCCTTAAATAAATTATATTACTAATTTCTTGACGGTTTTTTTTTTTACGAATTTCGTAAGAATTGGATTTTAAAGTAATACCGAGATATATTGGATGTGCTGGTCTTACTTTATTATTATGTTCTGCCCGGAGAAGGAGTTATAACAAGAAGGCCCTGAGCGAAAGTTTCCTAAAGCCTATTAAATTCAAAATCAAACTAGAAGATTCCAAGGCAAGGTGAACTGTATATGACTTGCCTTGTCTTCCATCAGATTCATGTTCTGGGGATGGAACCTACAGTTTTTAACAGAACTAAAAATAACTTGTCCCCCGCCCCCCCACCCCACCCCACCCGCAGATACGAGGATTGGTTACAAGATGACGAGAGAAAAAACACTTGTCTACTGGGAAAACTAAATAATTAGTAGTCTTCATAAAATCGAACCTGAAATTGATGCTGGAAACTCAGTACGCTAACTCCATGACCCCTGTTGTTACTTTTTCATTTTATACTTCAATCAAAATGACAAATGCATTTTAGAGACAGTTAACCAATGGATGGCTTCTATCTGAGATACTTAAAGGCCATAAATAAATTCAAAATTTACTCATGGAGGTAGTAGTAAATTTTGTTATGAATCTTCAATTGGGAAATAATATTTTCTTCTACTATAGTATATATGAAAATGAACACAGTTATCAATAATTATAGTTGATAAATTCACCTTGTACGATTTATTTACCTTTCGTGATTGACCTGTAATTGTTGTACTGAGGTTATAATCACAGCGCTTTATCACTTAAAAATAAAACTACTAAACTACTGGTCAACCTTGTACACACATATTAAATTTATTTCAACATTGTTTATCATAGAAAAATGACCTGTACGGTTTGAACGTGGAAAATCTATTTACCACGTTCGAATTAGATGAATTAAGGAAGTAATTTTCTTATTATAGTTAGGAGACACACATACATTAACACACAGCAGAATATTATTTTTCTTTGGAAGGTTGCGTAGGAAAATTGAAGGAGATGTAGCGTATGTATTATACAATATCATCTATTGTCACGTATCCTTGTAGTTTCTCTCTGCCTGTAAATAGCAGTGTACGGAGAAGTAAGTTATGGTTTGATTCTTATATGCACTTAGTCTACGTGTGAACACCATGGATGGATAATGGCTAATGAACAAAAAGCTAGCTACCCACACACACACACACACACACACACACACACGCGACTTAAAAAGACAATTGAAAAAAGCATACGTCTCTGCAAGAGGCACCTTGGATGAATGGACTTAACGTGTGCACATTTTCCAGCTACGTGGAATGTTTTGTTATCTCGTCTCGTGGTTCCTTATATGCAGTAATGTAAATGAAGTGTATACCAACTGGAAATGAAGCATATATTCGTACAACGTGGCTATGGTTGTGTGTGTGAGTATACCAAATCCTATCTGCACTGTCAATTGTTATTCCTTATGATTCTGATAAGAGGACAAAATTCTTGTTCTGTATATATATGTGTGTGTATACGCGCTCCCATATGCTATTTTGAGATGTGGCTTTCTGAGTATGTGTGTAAATGTACGACATATGCAATTGTTCTTTTTTGGTAAAAGTAAGGAATGTCTTTTTTCTTTTTTCGTGGATGACTCGTCTCAAAGTCAATTTACCACACATGGTTAAGTTTTATTGATATGTCCTTCCTGTAAAAAGGAACATTAAATTTCTTGTTAAAATGGGGGGTCTTTTTGTTTTCAGCTTCCAGAAATAAGGACTGATGCACTCCATAACACGTTGACAATATGTTCGAATGTCCTGTACTCGTTTGAGTTGCGAAGTTTGTAATAGACGTGTATATTTATGTGTTGTGTATTCGTAGAAACTATCGATTGTTTGCTGTTCTTGTGAGTTCTTTTTATTTGCCAAAATGACGTTGTTTACAAATGTGGGAAGAAAAATAAAACATAAAGAAGTGACAAGATATTTGAGGACATTTCGTTGTTAAAATAGGTAGGATTTGAACTACAACTTTGATTTTATATTACTTTTATTCTGGCTATAGTTATGTTGAGTTAAAGGTTAATCTATTCGTTTATACAACGTATATTGTTAGTGTCTTAAATCAATTTCTCCCTGAGCCAAAGTTGCCTAAAACCCATTAATAAACTCATTTCAATTCCATTATTAAATTCATTTTCTTTTCGAAATAAAAAATCGTCTTACGGGTAGTTAAGCATTTCCTTTATGAAGGTGGTTTCTTCTTTCACGAACCTGTGTTTAAATATATTGAACTGAACTTTCTTTTGAATCTTTTTACGAAGCAGGATAGATTTAGACAATCGCAGGTCTAAATTGTAGTAGAATTGTCTTAAAGTAATTCCAGAAGTGACAAACAGAGAAACGAAATGTAGGCGTATGTACAATAAATTAGAAAGTAATCGAGAGTTACATCCGAAGTTCTCTAGACATCTCTCGAGTGCTTGGAAACAATTTTGAATTCATTATTAAAACAATCTCAATAATAAAAAAAAGAAACGAAATTGGTTATAAATGTTATAATTCAGAAAACAGATAATATTTTGTTTAAAACTCTGTCTCCGATTTTTTTCTCCACAAAACTAAAAATATATACAGTAAACTCTTCTGAATACGAACTTCAAGAGGAATTCGAATGAAATAATGTTATACAAAAATTAAATGAGTAAACAATTGTAAAATATCAATTTGATAAGAAGTGGATATGACCTCATAACTGTTATATTTGATTTAATCCAAAATGAAAACAATTCCTCGCATTAAAATTAGGCTTCAGGGAACTGAAAATATTTAGAAATGCACAAGAACTCTAGCCTTATTTTCACTTCCTGAAGCACTTCAACTTTCTTCCTTTAAGTTAAAATCGTTCCACACTTTGACATTTTGATTGCTATAGAGTCACTAAGAACCAAAGAGATACTATAACCCATAATCAGTAACGTTTGCATACTAACAAAGATTTTTTTTAGACAAATTTATTATTCCTTGCACGTAGAAATGACTAGGGACCGAGGACTCTGCGGCCATAACTCAGTTGATTGAGCGTTGGTTTCCATTTGGAAGGTCCTGGGTTCTCCGTGAACGACTAATCTGACTGGAGTTCTCCCAGGATTTTGTACTAACATTCGACATCATAGTGATTTGGAATCTATTTTAAACTCTGCCTTCCTTCCTTCCTTAGCAGCTGTTACCTTATGTCAAGTTTGATTTTCACTTTCTCAAATTGACTTGATACAACAAGACTATTCCAAGCATAATATTGGCTCGATTTTGGCTTTCCTGATCTTATTGCAAGCTTTACGAGGAAAAACTACTTGGATTTATACAAGCTTGACAAAAGTGAACAGACAGTCAAAGTTTATGGTAAGCTTTTTCATTTAATATGTCAAGCTTAATTCAAGTTTTTTAAACATTTCATACTTACGTATCCTTTCTTCTTATGCAATCACACAACACTTATGCTATTTGGGTTGCGTATTAAAAGGATATCCTTCTTTATAGTTTAAGAGAGGTAAATGATGAAGACAACAAGTAGCTAAAGGAATTTCAACATTATTAAAGAATGGATATGATTATTTTATTTGTCCCTCGTCAAAAGGTTTTGGTTATTGCATTTGACAATATTTAAACATTAGATATTTAAATGTTAGATTACATGGACATTATGATAATCGTTGGAAGACTACCTAATTCCTGTGACCTTCTGGGTACAGTTGCGGACTCCAAAGCGGCACTGGGCAAAGCAGATTCTACTTTGCTGCCGGTCATACTGACTGAGGTATTCCAGATTTTCTCTGTTATAAGGGGCGAATTGTGGTGTGGTACCTAGACAAAGATTTTGGTTGTATCTTGTCTCGTAAGAGTTTGTCTCTGAAGGCGTCGCGGAACCGAAGTTACCAACAATACCAACAAGTTATATTCGTATATCAACTCGGAGATTACGTAAACAACTCTTAAACTTAAGGTTAGATTCAGCCTTTCCGTAATCCTGGTAGGAATTTACTGAAACTAAAGAAAAACAAATAAATAAACAAAAGTAAAGGCTTTCGTAAATTGACACAATAAACGACATGAGAAACAAAGGTGAAAAAAGATAATGATGGTTTACTTTTTAATTATGCGTGATAGCACTTCTCGTAAATTAAACCACTATACGTCTTTTCTTCCCTTGTGACAGGGTTGAGAAAGCTCTTCAACTTCGGAACCTTGTACCGCTTAAGTGCAGGTAGACAATTTCTGATAAGCCTCTTGCTGGAAACATGGAACCCAAAATGAAAAAGAAAAAAACTGATAAAAATGAAACTACCATCACTTAATTAGTGCTTATTTGTATGTGGGGTTAGTTTCGTTTTTGTTTTTGTTTGAAAACAAAAATTCTTTTATATATATAAAAAAGAATTCTTGAAGAGAGTGAATTTAATTCCGGAAATTACGATGGAAATAAAAGAAAAAAAAATCCAAGTTTTGTCTCCAACAGTGATGTACGGGGAACATTGTTAGATAACCTTTATCTAGGAACACAGGGGCGGTCCTCTGGTTTGATAGCAACAGACCACTGTTGATGTGACTGACCCACCTAATTTTCTTCCAACAGGACAAGGGTTTCCTTTCATCACCATTCCTTTCTAGACAACAGCTATAGTTCTTTTTGTTCATTCTGTTCGGAATTCGACTTTTTTCTTTTACCGTTCTCATACCCCGCTGGAAAAGTAAGTTAGGGAGAGCATTTTCCATAACGTGTGCTGTTTATATGTGCGTAATAACCCGCCATACCGAGGACGATTATCACACTCTGTGGGGTATCTCTTTTTTCTTAAAACACCAACTAAAAAGAAGACGGCAAAGGCATTCTGACTTGTAGAAAGAAAAGATACCCTGCTGCGGTTACCAACCGTTCACCAATCTTCATTAATAAGCCTTCTCCTTGTCCAATAACCACAAGTCAAAAAGCCTTGGAAGACAGTAATTCCAGATCGCAGAGTGTTATTTTAGAACAATTCTGATTTGACAATATTGAATGTTTCTAGCTATTTTACATTGAAAATGAAACTTTTGACTTTCAAGTGCAAACGATTGTATCTTTGTTGGTTAATTTCATTTATAGCTGGAGAGAAAACTATCACCTAAGTCTGTCACAGGTATCATGAATGACGTTCCTCCGCTATCACACTTTCGGGGTAGGCATGGGGAAGATAGAACCAAATGTATCAGGTCCGACATTCGTCGGGGTAAGTTGAAGAAAACTCAGGATGACTGCCCATTGGACTCGAACCTGCGCGACTCTTCAGAGTGCAAGTCCGCAACTCTAACCACTTGGCCACGGGATAAAATGCGTTCAATATAAACACCATTAGAGTGAGAGAAAACATTTATCCGGACGCATAAAAGTGAAACAATCGGAACACATACAATACATTTACTAGTCCAGTAGACATGAAACACCTCTCAAAATTGGGTTTCATTCGTCAGAACGTGAAGCCCAATAATAACATTATTTTGTTATGGAACAGCTTTCTTCACGTAAGTTTTCTTCTCAATGTAGTTATCAGGTTTGTCCGCTAGATAAGTTGGTAATCTTGTCGATATCTAATACAGGGGTTTTAACTTCGATCTCTGATGGGAACATAAATAATTCGGAAGCCAATTAAAACTGCAAATATCGTCCTTTGGGAGTTAGCTTCATTGCCATCTCATGGAAGGCAATACCAAATCATCATCTGTTCACGTTCCTTAGGGGCATTTTTTCATAAGTGTGCCTCATGGTAGAACATTTATAAGTTTGCATACCAAATAGCCGTAGCTGAGATGGTAGAGCATTGATTTTGCTTTCGGAAGGTGGTCCTCGATTCGATCCCAGCGGCAGGCTACACTCTATGATCTTTGTTGTTGTTGAGAGAGCGGGAATAGAAGACGGAATCAATGACAGTCTATATATTTACACTTAGCAAAGAAGAACACATTAAATGCTTCTCTTTTCTCGTTGCATATTGAAAAACTTCAATGTGAAAATGAGGCACGTCCTTTGCTTCCTTTTTCGTGATGTATTACGTTATTACAACAAGCCTCAACAAATCTGCCTTCGCTGCTGAAACCATAACTCCATCCACATTGTGGATTGGAGAAGTTTCCGAAAACATCCCAACTAGGAATACTTTGAGCTATTGACTTGTTGATATACACATGCTAACATATTATTAACTATTCATTTTTTTAAAAAATTTGCTCATAACATGTTACTAGCAATTGAAGACCTCATTCGGAAATGGGTCCAAGTCCACATTTTACCGATTTGGGTGCTTTACATAGCTGCTGCTATCTGTGCCAGAAAGAGGATTCCAGCTCCTACTGCTTCCACACGAAAATGTATCACTAAAGTCCATGTGATTTGAAAGTGACCCAAGTCCCACATTTGTCACGAAGGCATCTATGACTCAGGCCGGTATAGGGTAGGGGAAAAGATGGGGAAGGAGCTCAAGTTACCATCAAGGCATTTGCCTGGTGTGACTGAGAAAAAACTCAGGGTGGTTAGTAGCTGGTATCGAATCCAGGACCTTCCGACTGCTACGGAAACGTTCTTCCAACTGAGCTACAGCCGGGTTTTGAGATCCATTATTACGTCAGCCAAGCGATGTTATAACAGCCTTGACGTTTATTAAATTCAAAATGCAATTTAATCTGATTTTATAGTGTTCCAGCTTTCTAAAATTACACTTACACTACATGTAATCTTAGAAGTGTGTAGAGATGTTGTGATCAATGATTTGTGTTGGGTACTGTCAGATGTCACTACTGTCTGTTAGTTTTGAGTGACTACCATTACAGGTTATACTAGTCTTGGTTGAATTTTTACATTTTTATTCCAAAACGGTCCTGATGTATTCAAGAGGCAAAGTCGGAATTCAAATCGGCAGTTGTGATTCGGAGAAGGGCCCAAAAAAATAATTTTCAACAATTAATTTGACAACATGTATCAAAATCCTCTTCAGCCATGTTGATAACACAATGATAGTTATTCAACACAAAAATAATTTTGCTAACTTTCACGGTACCACTGTTACGTTTTTCGTGTCTCCTGAAAAACCATGGACTTGGACCGTTTCCGGAATCACGTCTTCTATTCCTTGTTAATATTTTCGAAAATACTGCAGCGAACTGTTTATGACATACTTATCTAGTAATTAACACGATTTTGCTATCTTTTTATGTAAAGTTACCTTAAAAAGCGATCAGATTTTACCATCAGAGACATTATAAATTCTTTATGCACTGTGTGTACATATTACTTACATTTCTTGACAGTATGGGAATCTTAGCAAAGTTTAGTCAAAAACTGTATAAAATAAGTGTCTTATTGTTTACAGTGTGGAAAATAAGTCCCCCTTAAACCATGGCTTATGGAGAGAGAGAGAGAGAGTACAAGGATCTTGTGAAGCTAAGGAAAGAGTATGTGTGTGTGAGAGAGAGATAGAGAGTTTGTGTGTGTGTGAGAGAGAGATGGACAGGAATTACTAGTTTCCCATTAGATTGGTTTCTAAGGTAGCAAAATATTTGAGTGATTTCAAACAGGAAATGACATGCTCCTTTCCAGACTACATGGACCTTTTTTTCTTCTTATAAACTTCCACGAAACGCACTTTTAATGTTAAACTTGTAAAGTAAATTTTCTTTTCAGGCTAATCAACTAGACATCTCAAATGCTATCACAAGATAAAAACTAAATATCTTTTTCACTTCTGACATTAAAAATTTGATTATATTTTCGAACTGTAAATAAAAAAAAATGGAATAACCGAATTTTTTTACATTTATGGCAGAGAGTCAAATCAGGCTTTAGTTTTAATTACCGTTTCCATGGAAACGAAACTCAGCTAACCCGAAAAGGCCCAAATCGTTTCAACCAATGCCAGCCAAACTTCCAACTACCATGGATAATAATACTATAAATGTGTTAGCTACATTAAAATATTAAGCATGTTACCATTTTGGTTACAAGTCTCTATTACTAAAGTTATATTCGCTCATAGCGTATGAAAGGTTCAAGCGATTGCAACCGAATTTGGTAAAGTATTTACTAAATAAGTTGTCTTAACTATTTTGTTATTTTTTTTAACTTTATAAGGTATTTTTATTATGGTTTCTTTGTTTGTCCATTTTTATAATAATAATAAATAATTCAATTCAATTATAAATTTGTATCGAAACTAAATTTATAGGAATCAATTGTTAAGATTCCAATGCAAAACTGTTTTTGAATTGTATGTGTCATAAGTAAAAATTATATAGAAGTATATGTGAACGGATAGCGGTTTAACAGAGGGAAGCAAGTGAAACACCTTGTATTTTGTTTTGGCAAGTCTCTTACTTTCAACTAATATATTGACATCACAATTTGTAGTGCTTTTCCAAATACTAGATCTTAGAATTAAACATAGTAGACATAGTCATCAATTCATTGATAAGAATAATAATGTATCAGGTAAAAATATTTAGTACTCGGAAGCAAAGATATGTAAATAACATTTAAAAAGGTTTTTTATAAATTCAGTTCATAAATAAACATAACATTTCTCATAATAATAGAGGTGAAATGTAATAACACCAAGATTTCAGTTTTCACGCGGGCCACAAATTACAGTGAGATATACAGAAGTTTGAAAATAATATGTAAGGAGCTGAATTAATAACTGAAGTCTCTTGTATTATATTCCACAAGATTTATAAGAGGCGGAAGAAGATAGGAATATTTCCGCGTACTCTTTCACTTCATAAAATGTAACATCGTTTTTCAATATTGATTTGTATGTATTTTAGGATCAAATATGCCATACACTTTATTCTCTCTCTCTCTCTCTCTAACACACACACATACCTTCTCCTTCTTCCTCTCACTCTCTCTCGCTCGCTCGCTGTGTGTGTGTCACTACGTCATTCGGTTCATTTAGAACTTTCTACCATTTTTAAGGCCCATAAAAGAATGGTGAAATGGACTGCGGTCAATCTAAATGCAAGGGAGGAAAGCCAGGGAACAAGAGAGAGAGAGAGAGAGCTGAGAGAACAAGTCTCTCTGGATATGTAGTAATGATGTATGTTCTCCGTCAGCTGACTCAGTTCCAGTGACTTGCTTTTGTTCTTAGAACAAGAGGGAGAGAGACAGAGAGAGATATATGAAACACTAAGTGAATTTAAATACTGAGAATGTGGCTCTTCATTCTTTCCCTTTAAAATAGTTTGTGCGTGAGTTAGAGCCGAAGGAAAAAGCACTTAAAGAGGGAAAATAAACGATTTATTGAAAAGAAACTGTGCAGGAAATAGAAACAGATATTGCGTGACTGATTTCTGTTGATTTCTAATATTTTTTCTTTCTTTCTTTCTTAATGCAAATGAACAGAACATAGGTTATGCGCTAACTCAAGTGTTATCATAAAGAGGGGAAATATCGTATATTATAAACGAACGTTTGTACAGTGTGAAAAATGAGTGACAATGTATGATACAGACATACTAGTTACAGAAAAGGAATTTCATTACAGATAAACATAAAAAATTGAAATCCAAGGTAACCGAATTTATATTCTTATATACCTAGGTACTTAAGTGTGTTAATCATACCATTAAATAGCAGAATAATTGCATTAAGACTCGCGGACAATGATATTCATGTTCACTGTTTATTGTAATATGCGAACATTCTTTCTAGAATATAATACGGAATTTGTTTGTTAATTGCTTATGATTTCTAAAAAGGATGAGAAGATTCTTTAAACATACTGTTTTCTAATATACTATTAAATTGAGTTTAATAGGATATTAAATCCTGAGGAAATGGAATATTCTGGTTAATGAAACGAGTATATAGTTGTTCTATAACTAATTGATTTTCCGGTATTCATAATTGTACTTATAATAAGGTAAGCCCAATTTATAACATAGTAATCTTATAAAGTATTTCTACACAGACACTATTTTTGCAGTTGCTGTTTTATTAATATTATACCATAATATTGCTTCATGATCAATTTCTGATCGTCTAATTTCTTGTATAAATATAGATAGGTTTGTGTACTGCTAATTTCATATCATGGATTGAATACAAAACCAATCAGCTTACAAGCATCCACAATAATGGTCTGAACCTATTGTTGAAAACTAAATTTATCAGCAAATACGGATCCAACGTCCTTAATTATATTCACTTGGTTGATAATTATCTCATCCACATATTATATGATATTTACTAACGATATAATTCGTTTTATGTACAAAGCTTATAATTTTTATGTGCTTCGTTTCTTTCTTTTTCTATTTTCAACCGTGGGCATAGGTAATGGAACTGTTTAGTACTCGGAAAGTCTATTACCCTCTTTGTTATAACGGAAAAATAATATTTGTAAAGTTACTAAAGAAAGTTGCGTATAAAAGTTAAGTATTTTAAAACGTTATTAATTACTAACTAAATCAACACGCTGGAACATGAAAGTTTGGTTATTTGATTAGTGCACTACTATCGTACTAGCTTGAATTACTTCCACACTCTGGGCCAATAAATAGCATTAATGAGTTGCTAAAATAGCCTTAAAATACAAAGTTTATCACAGTTTTGTTACAAATCCGCTTGGCGACATAATCCAAAAATGCTTAAAGGCTATAAATAAAATCTAATTCATTGATCCGCGTCGTGCTAGCCCGGTGGTGGTCGTGAGGTCTGACTCTTGAGATTAACATTCAAAAGGTTTCGATATCGAGTTCCGGCTGGGACATGCATATTTGTGGATTTTAAAAGCATGAACGGGCTAAAGTCACAGGTTATTAAAATGACACAAAACAAATACGGTTTATCGAGTTTTTCTTTCTAATACAATTCATGCCATCACCCTTGAATTATCTCCACTAACTTATGAAACCAAACTGACAGTTATTCATTGTTGGTTGCATACTATTCAAGAATAAACCAGACATTTTCAGAAGGGGGTTCAATAGACAGTTTATCTGGACTTGAATTTAATTTTAAGACCTTTAAGAAACCTCTAATCAGACCTAGACAGTTGGTTAACTAATTAATTAATTGGATCAAAGTCAAATTAAAATTTTGATACACTAAAATTAAGGGAGTCTCTTCTATCTTTATAAAAAAATGGTTGAAACTTGTTTAGCCGTTCTCAATTGAATTTTAATTTTATTTGAGGCCTTAAGGTAACTTTGGCTTAGGCGGAATGGATGATGATGAGAGAATTAGCGGAATGAAGAAAGTAATTGGGAACGGGAGAACCCCAAGAAAACCCACGTACACGGTGTTTGTCCACTACAAAACCTACATGGCATGAGCTGGGATCGAATCGGTGACCCCAAAAGCCAGGGGTGAGCGCTCTAGGACTGAGCCACCGCAGCTCTTAGGCATTCCCAAGTAAAGCGCAAGTAACCGCTGTCTTTTTATACATAAATACTAGGGTTAATTACACATTTTACTTCCACTATGCTGCAATAACACTACCACTACTACTCCTATTACTACTACTAATAACTATATTATTATTATTATTGAATCACAAATAATGGTCTAGATATGGCATCAGGAATTATTTTCTTAAATCAGTTTAAAGGTAAAAAAATAGATCAAGATTTTAACTTGCTTAAAACTATGAATGTAACTTACTTTTATCACCATGAATATTTGGGTTAGTCTTTCCAGTCGCTCGTAAGTGATGAGCGAAGGTACATCGGTTCATTTGATAGATAGCACAGAGTACATGAAACCTCAATATCAGCTGATTCAGAACAACGGTTTACTTCGGCCTGAAATACTTGTACAGTTCAAAATTCAAAATTTCGCTCATCGGATATATAAATGAATAGAGAGGGTCAGGAAGGCCAAATTCATGTAACTTTTATCATAGATCGGTATGTATATGGGCCCCAGACGCTGTGGTCTAGTTCTTACGATCTCGTCGAGCTTTTTATCGTCATTAGGGAGATCGATAGATTCGAGTTATGACTGACGGTTATACTGACTGACATTTTATAGGTTTTACCTCCATTTCACGAAGTGAATGTATGTATGGCACCTAGGCAAAAGCCCCGGACGCTACCTTCCCGTTCTGTAGCTCTGGAAGAGTGTTGGCCGAGGAATATAATCCCTCCAAGTGACAAGTTTAGATCATAGCTGTATGTATATTCCAAGAAGTTTTGCTGTTATCTACATTAGCTTTTGAAACATATTTCCTTACAAATACTGCATTTTGAAGATCCATTCCACACATGTAATAAATGTTGTGCAAACTGCAGTATGGATTTAACAGAACCAGTTCGAATGGAAGAAATGTTTTGCCAACACTCTAGTTTAAACTAGTTTATTTTAAAAATATTTGTAGGAAACAGATATAAAGGTTTACCTGGTTATTTGTCCGAAATCAATGAATCTTTTCGGAATTTTTTGAGTACCGTTCGTCCGTCTGTAGCAATAGCTTGGACCATGGTACGATGCCGGTTAAGTCTTAGCCAGGGATTCTTCCATAATTCCCTAATTTTAGAACACTCCTCCAAAAAATAGGTACAAAATCGATAGAAAACCTGCAAAACTTTACTATTTTGGCTTTCCAACCCCCTTCGCAAACTGAAACTCGTAGTCTTAACGATTCTGTATGTTAATCTAGCTTTTTTGAGTATACTGTTTGTCTGTGTGCGACAGGTTTTGAGATGATATTGGTTAGGTACTTACAGTTGTAGAGGTTATTCGAGGAAAGAGAAAATTCTGCATGGCGACTGAAATTGTTACTTTTCCTAACGTTAAAATTCCCTCTCAAGTTTACTCATAAGCTAAAATCTTATTTTATTTTTACTTAAAGTATATTAAATTGTTGATTTTGCTTTGCCCAGCCAGACGTCTGGATACTTTTGCGACGTCAGGCAGGGCTAAATCCACCCCTGCTTACCTCTAATAAACTAATTATATCTTCACAAATGAAACGAACACAGAAAAGGCTATATTAACAAAACTTTTGCAGAATCAATTAAATCAATCTCTTTAAGAAAAAAAAAATATTTTTTTAATTCAAAATGTTGACCTTAAGTTCCTTCAGAGGAAGAAAAAAATAATACATTTACGAAAATAATCTTGTTAGTGTATCATCTGCAGTTGTTTCTAATCTTTTAAGAGAAAGAAATATGTTTTGTCTGTGATCATTTGATCTGAATATTTTTTGCAGTTTTCCAGGAATCTTTGCTAGATAATTTGTTTATTTTTTTTTAAAAAAAAGGAAATGATGTGTATCCATGGAAAGAAAATGAAGAACATAACAAATATTAAACCAAAGCTTTTCGCACGTGCAAAGCTTCAGGCCAATATAATTAAGCAGAGAGAAACAAGCTCTGAAGGAATGGGGGTATTATTTGCTTCTCTTTTCAACTTGGAAAAGTCTTTTCTTAACAAAAGATTGGCTGTTTATATCGCTAATTAAATTGACATTGAATAGATTTGACTGCATGATGTTAACCTCCCGGAGAACCACAAACATTCTTTTCTGACTCCGTAGGGATGCTTTGGAAAAAAAGAATCAAGGGGGATCAAGAGAGTATAAAACGAGGGGTGACTTTAGGGGAATGGAACGAAAAAAGAAATGTCAGTCAGAAGGGAACTGATTCTATTATTTTCAGCTCTTCAGGCAATCACCGTGTCTTGTTTTCTTCATCCATTTTTAAGTACTTGTTTAAAAATACAAAGACACTAAAAATGGAGGGATTCTTATTTGATTAAATAGAATTTGTTTTGTAGTTTGTGTATGGGAGATTCTAATTTATTTACCTCAGAAGTACAACGCTGAATTTCTTAATTCTTTTTGTAATATTTTAATTTTCTTAAAAAAAAACATCTATGTTATTTGTTTAATGGGATTTGAGTATACAACTTTGGGATTCGAGATAAATATATAAATGCCTTAAAGTGAATTCATGTCTATTATTAGACTCAAAATTACTTGATCTCATATCTTCAATATTTAAAATATATATATATATATTTTCTCGAAACAAAACAGAATAATTCAATGGTTTGTGGCAACGCCAAAAGGTATCCTTTTAACTTGCGTTTTCCGAGTCACATTATAATGGTGTAAATATGTTATGATATAGTTTGAGCATTATGTATCTGCCCTATTGTGAGGCAATATAAACGTAAACACTAACTAAAATATATAACAAAAATGAGTGTTCTTATTCAAAAGCAACATTACAGTCCATTGACTTTATTTTGTTTATCTTTGCATATTCGTGTTGTATGCATTTACAGGCAAGTATCCTATATGTATTACCTAGCTTGCTTGTCCTTTCTTGGTAAATATTCTCTTTGTATCACACTAACTGGCTTCCATATACCAATTGTCAAGAAAAAGAACTCACTGTTTACGAGTAGCCCACTACTTTGTTCTTGCATCTGTTATTAACTTTTACAAGAGTACTGGTCATATTTCCATTAGCATATAAACTGGAATCAGCTTATTTACTATTGGAAAACGGCAACATTCAGTATCCAGACCAAAACCATTCTTCTGTGGATTGTTCATCTAACAGGAGAACAATTTTGGATGAAAACACACTCTAGTGACAGAAGTTGTCAAAATGTTTCTTTTTTCACTTTTCATTTTTGAGAGTGTTTCATTTATCTGTAATAGTAGGTGATATGTCTTCTCAAATTTCGATATGCTTTCTGAAAGAACAGTACTAATCAGTTATATTCCTTTCTTTGTTGTTTTCTTTGTCGCTCCTATCTCTTATTTAATTCTTTTCTTTTTTGTTCTGATTAGTTTCGCGCATCCACCCTTCATTAGTAACGTACAGCGAGCGCCCTCTGCTTCTTCTTCCCTTCTATACTGAAAGTGCATCAATTGCCAGATATCTTCTCCCTTTGGCCTCAACACCATCAACATTGTCATCGTTTTCTGCTTTGTTTCTAAAAAGGACTTGATACTCCAATTAGACAATCTAGACAGGACAATTAGGAACATAGAAAGGGTCTATCAAAAAAAAAGAAGAAACAAACAAGAAGAAATGAAAAAAAAAAAGGAGAGCGACAAGCAAGCATTTGGCTAAGAGGACGTGAGGTGACTTTATAACTACTTTAGCCTGATTCAGAGGAATGCGTCCCGTCTCATGAAACCGATGTCTTTTCGTAGTTCGTAGTCATGACTGGAAGGAAGTTATCCTCTCTAATGAGACTGTGATTTAGTGAAGTTGGAACTGGAACCAATTTCTGGAATGTCTTGCCACCGAGGACTCAAATAATCTACTACAGTTTCTTGATCCACCACAGTTTAAGGGATAGGTCTTCTACATATACGATATTTGTAAATATTAATGAATGATAAGAACGAAGCTAGTTCGATGGTATTAGTCGAATATGTATGCCTAGTTAGTTCACAATTATTAAGACGTGACTGAAATAATGCGTGTTTGTCTTTTAGTAAATATAAAAAAGAGGGACTGAATAAAATGATCAACCATGTTTTCGAACAAAAATGAACACACCACTGTTCAATGTTCAGCTTCGTTAATGAAGTGCGTTTCATATCGCGATATTTTCAGTATCTGAGACTGAGAAAAAGTGAAGATTAGAGCCAAGCCAGGACGTGAGTCATGGGGAAGAATCAATTAAGCGAGGTAAACGGTGAGGGTCAGAGCCAACGTAAAGGATTAAAGTGAGACACAATTTTAGGATTAGGATCGAACGCCAACGTGAGGATGAGGCCGAAGCATAACTTGAGGATGAAGATCCAGTACCATTGTTAGACTGAGGATGAAACACAACACTGGGGCTAACGTCAGGCGCCAATTCGAAGATGATGACAAAAAAGTAATGTGACACTGAGGATTAGGCGGTGACGTAATTGTGAGGGAAAAGTTGCCTGAAACTGTGAGAAGTTATTGATGAGAGAAACGGTGCAAAGGTGAGAAAGATTAGTAAGAATTAATAGCTGTGCATCTCGAAAGGAACGTTTCCTAGCTGTCTCGAGCACAGAAAGGTTTAAGTGCCATTAAGCGACTAAAATCACATCGAAAAATGTTAACCAGGGGCGCATTTTACACCCCACAAATCATACACGTCAACTACCATTTCCTACCTCGTTCTGCAGCCCACATTACACTTGTGTTCTTTGGGTCGCATATAAGGAAGGAAATGATTGTCTATAACAGTAGTTTTCAAACATTTAGACTGGCGTACCACTAAACAGAAATTCGTACTTTCGTCGTACCACCAAGTAAAATTAAGGAATTTTGAATGCTATTATCTAAAATTCCATAATTATATTACCAGTAATGATTTATACGGACGAGGTAGAATATTCGGTAGCGTGTTTGTTATCAGGAAGTCTTGGGATCGATCCCCGATGCCAACCATCCTGGCTGAGGTTATCTCTGGTTTCCCTTGGTCACACCAGGCGAGTGTTGGAGTTGCACCTTGAACAATGCATTATGCAATGAAACAACAATATTAAAATAAAGTTTAAAAATATGAACACAAAGTTATTTCGCTTAAAAAACTCAAATCTACATTCTAAGTTTACAAAACTGAAACCACGTGGTAAACCTGAAGCACTTTTTGCGGAGCCAGTATTGCCAACAGCATTTTTATTTGGTGCCAACCGTTTCTAAATAAAAGTTGATTCACGGCAGATCCATCTATCATTATACATTAAATTACATTCTCGCTATAATTTTAAAATGCAATTTTGGCTGGAAAGAAAAAAAGAAGAAAGTGTCTTACGGAAGACCTGGCAAAGCTATATGATGATAATAAAGTTCTGCACTCAATGAAAAGTAATATTGTGTATTTATCAGAGATGTTACACTCGTTAAAAAAAAAATGAACACATACTTGCTGCGGGTTTCTTGCGTTTTCGCTTTACCATAATATGAAACAAGTAAGTACATGCTGATCACGACGTAATAGACACTCGCTGTAACAGCACTGGCAGTTGCGGGAGACTCAGGTCTCTAAGTCGATCTGAGCACGAAGTCGTCAGTTTATTCTAGTGTACGCAGTGAGCTTTTAATTCCACGCACGAAGTGGAAAGCAGTAATCAATTTGTCTGTGACAGTTTCACACAGAATATTCCTCGAAATTTGCGGAAAATCTTAAGAAAGTTGTAAAATAGACTAGCTAAACGTTTGTGCGGATCTGTTCCACGAACTGACGTAATTTCCGATGCGTTACTATGCCAAGTACATGGAATCTGTCAAAACAAACTGGTTTCTAACGTTACTGAAAGCATGACCTCAAGATTTTTTTCGAAGTTTTGAATAATTAGATGCCAAACTAAGACTATTTGTTCAGACAACAACAGTTTCTATGACAACATACAAATTATTATCTTGTACAAATAGCTCATTGAATAACGACCTCTTTTCAAGCATGATTTGCTTGATTTTGATGTTTGAATAAGTTCATCAGTTTCAATTAAGTGCCATCCTTGTCTCTCTCTCTCTCTCTTGTCATGCACATCTGTGAACCAAAATGCATCGTCGATCATCCTGTGTGCACCGTGATAACGTCACAAGTTACTGTTCTGTAAGGAGTGAGGATATTTTATGGACATGTGCTGTCCAGTTCATAGGGTCGCTGGATATCCCTGGCAGACAAATCTAATTTACCTAGAAATATCAATTTTGGGGTATATCTTTGTCAAATTCTATAAAACCACTTAGCAATATGAGGGGAAATATAAAAAATGTAATTAAAAAAATCACTTAGCGGGAAAGTATCGAAAATTTCCCTTGTCTATTTCACCTACTCGCCCGTTAAAAGATCCTGGATTTGCCACTGACACATGTTGCATTTGAGCGTCTTCTATGTTTCTTTTCTCTGGAAATCTAAGGTAGAATATATGTCGTTCATCTTCTATCTGTTCGTCTAGCTGTGTCACCGACCCATCTCCACTTCATCTTCTTCACGGTCTTGATCACATCTACCTTTGTTTGTGAGTAAAGTAATTCATTTGGTTACCTGTCCTTCCTAGTTATTCCTAGCATGGAACTTTCCATTGCTGTTTGTGCAACTCTTAATATTTGAGTCGTTTGCGTATTCATTGTCTACGTTTCACAGACGTACATCATCATAACTAAGATGCATTTATTATAGACCTTTTCGCTTGAGATACATTCCTAAAACTTTCTTCCAAAAGAGCTCCATGCCATTTACATCTTCTGTTTGTTTAATTAGTCATCTTGGCATTCGATGTTTTCAGCCTGCCCTATATAAATATATCCCTCAACTAAGCCGATTTTCTCTCCGTTCATCTTCATTTCTTTTCATACTTCTGTTTTACTTAAATTCATTTCTAATCCTATTTCAATCTCTCTTTACTCAGAATATCCATTCTGATTTGCATTTCTTCAGCACTGCAAGCAAACAGGGTTATATCTCCGTAAATGATAGGTGATCAAGGTATTCACCATTGACTTGTTTTTTCTTCTAACTTTTGCCCGATTTAAATTTTGGAACACTTTCTCCAGGATCGCAGAAAATACTTTTGGAGAGATTGAATCTCCTTGCCTTATCCCTTTCCTAACATCGATTTATTTTTGTGTGTCTGGATGGTGTCATGTTCATGTACTCTGTTTAAACATCAAATTATGGGTTTTACTCTTATGTAGCCTGTATTATTTTGACAGTGGTGATTTAAGTGCATTCTTCAAACATATTTATAGATAGATAGATTACGGATGGGCGGAACCGAATCCTATGGAACAGGTTCTGAAGGAATAAGGTGCCCAGTTCTAAGATTCGAATTCGGAACCCGGTTGCAATATTCGGATTCAGTTCCCGGTTCATGGATTAGCATCCGAGTACTCGGTTCCAATAGTATCCGGAATCGCGTCCGGGTAATGAGGATCCGGATCCAAGTGCCCACATCTAAGACAGATAGATTGATAGATGTTTTTCTTTTCTTTGCTACAAACTCTGTGCTTTTATGTACACAGGGAACAATAGGCAGACGTGATACTTTACTCGTTTTGCGATTTGACTGATACCGATACTGTATTAGTACTGATCTTGCGATTCTCATAGACTGACTAAGACTAAGGCAACGTGAACTAAATTTTAAAATCTTTGGAATTATGAGCCAAAGAAACGTATGTAAACTTACGTTTTTCTTGACACAAAATCAGATAGAGATAAACTGTAGTAACTGGACTTACTACTTTCTGTCAGTAAATACATTTTGGACTTACTACATAATAAACATTTATTTACGTTATTATCATTTTTACAAGAAGAATCGAGCAACCGTTCTTTCAGGCCTTCTGAAAGCTGTACAAAATTGCATTGATCTCATTTTGGCCAAAATTGGACTTACACGTTTCTATCTATTACGTGTAAAGTATTTAACCACTCCTTTTCTTAATCCTTTGCTCATCGGTCCATAGAAATTATTTTTATTTGTTTGAATGGTTATGATAGTCCTAAAAGAGCTTGAGAATTTCTTAGACAGAGACCTAAAGTTTCGCGGAAGGTGGTTTTCCACATTTTCAACTTAATGTCTGCACATTAAGCCTTTGAAACCCAGCAGAAAGCAGAGTGTCTTCTTAACTTCTCGAGATTTTTTTACTGAATGGAATTTGAAAGTATCGCACCGGAATGTATTCATGAAAATGCATTAACAAGTTGCAAGAGTACACAATTAGCTTTAAAATGGGATGCGAACCACTGCGTTTATTGTGCCTTAGCTGCTTAGAGCCATGGATATCGCACGTAGAAAGCAAGCGTGCTAGCCATTCAGCCAACCGGAGGCCAGAAATATTTTTTTTCTTCTTCTTCACGAATATCTCTTTTCTGATTCCTATTCTTGACTTTATTTTCATTTTTGAAGTTTATATACTCTTTCATAATAATTCTGAAGATCTTCAAAATATCCAGTTTCATCTTTCTCTTCCAGTTTTGATAGCTGCTTCGGTTTTCTTTGTTTCACTCGTTATTTTCTTTACCTTTATTCTTATTCCATGTTCTTCAGATCTTATTCTTAAAATTTTCCAGTGTGCTGTTACTTGATATTTTACCACATTATCTACAAATTTTATACATTTTACTGTCTTAAAAATTATAATTCCTTTTTGGTACTGAATTTACTTGTTAGAATTTCTTATTAGAGTTAGAGAGAGAGAGCCGACATCCCTATTCCATTCTTTATCTTACTTTTTTCAATCATATATTTCTTTCTCTAATTGTACTCTTATTCTTTCATTCTAGTATTGGTTGATTATAAGACTTCATATTTTCCATTCCATGACTACCTTCTTCTATACCCCCATTAGCATTTTTCTACTGACTCGATCAAATGCTTTTTTAAAATCAAGAAATACTATGTACACTTCCTTATCTTTCTCTATGCATTTCTTAACTATGACTTCCAATACACCGAAAGTGTCCCTTGTATCCCCTTCCTCTTCAATTTCAAACTGCTCTTCTTGACTATTACCCTAGACCATGTTCCCTATATACTCAATGCTATTACCATTCGTTCTAACGTAAAATATTTTAATATTGTTTAAAATTCTTCGTTGAGTGAGATATTAAGCTGAATGTTCAGCAATGTTCGTATATTCTTACATTTAATGCGTTTCTTCCGTTCATTCTTCTTTCTAATTTGAATTGTCATGGTTTCTGAAAACTCAGTTGACCATTCTCGTCTCACAAATATTGTTGCGGTGTCATAGTATTTCATGTTCTCCTTTTTAATAATTAATTCAGTACACCAGGTGTGTAAATATGAAACCGGAATTTGTGCATAGACGGCGTTAGCTGTCACTGTGGTTACCGTAAAACTGCGTCCTTGGCGCCACTTACTTATTTTGACTGCTGATAACGATTTTCAACTCACAACCAGACAAGTTTCATGTCAGTGTAGTGTTTAATAGCGTTGAACATGGTGAAATTTGTACCTACAAACTACGATGTGCGGACAGCATTGATTTTTTGTTACCATTTGAAGAAAATTGCTGCAGAATCGCATCGCATGCTTGTCGAAACTTACGGTGATCATGCTCTTGGTAAGTCACAGTGCTATGCGCGGTTTTCAAAATTTAAAAGTGGCGATTTTGACGTGAGAAACGAAGAACGTGGAAGACCACCGAAAAAGTTTGCAGACAGCGAATTGCAAGCTTTGTTGGATGAGGATGAAGCTCAAACGCAACAACAACTCGCGGATCAATTAAATGTGACACGAGTAGCAGTTTCCATACGTTTAAAAGCCATGGGCAAGATTCAGAAGGTGAGAAAATGTGTTCCACATGCATTGACTGAACGACAGCAGGAAAACCGAAAAACTACTTCTGCTCGCCAGGTACAAAAGGAAATCATTTCTCCATCGAATTGTGACTGGTGACGAAAGGTGGATCTATTTCGAGAATCCTAAGCGTAAAAGATCATGGGTAACTCCAGAAGAACCGGCGACATCGACTGCAAGAACAAATCGCTATGGACGGAAGACAATGCTTTGTGTTTGGTGGGATCAGAATAGAGTGATCTATTATGAACTGCTGAAACCTGGCGAAACCTTTAATACCCAACGTTACTGACAACAAATGATCGATTTGCATCAACCTTTGCGTGAAAAACGACCAGAATATGACCAAAGACAACATAAAGTGATTGTGCTTCACGATAATGCACCCTCCCACACAGCAAAACTGGTCAAGGAAACGATTGCGACGTTTGACTGGGAAATCCTTCCGCATGCGGCTTACTCACCAGACTTGGCGCCTTCCAATTTTCACTTATTTGCATCCATGGGACACGCACTTGCTAACCAGCGCTTCACGTCTTACGAAAATGGCTTGTTGACTGGTTTGCAGCACATGACGCACAGTTTTTTTGGTTTGGTATCCACACATTGCCGGAACGATGGCAGAAATGTATCGCTAGCGATGGCCAATACTTCGAAAAAATAGTTCTTAGCATTGTCATCTAATCACTGTGTTTTTTCTGTACATAAATTTCGGTTTCATATTTACGCACCTGGTAATATCTACAACTAATGTTTTAGCAGTTTTTACTTCAAAAATAAAGTTTTTTTTAAAAATTGAGGCATCTAGTGTGTGTGTGTGTGTGTGTGAGAGAGAGAGAGAGAGAGAGAAAGAGAGAGAGCTAAGCCACAAAGTCAATAAGGACGTGAATACTATTTACTTTCATTCACCTGGCCTCTCTCTGCAACTTGGTTATCACTATTTGTTGACGGATAGACCGTGGAAACTTCTGAGTCTACATGACAACAAATAGCGATAATCAAATTGCAGACAGGGGTCAGACAAATGAAAGTAAATAGTAATCAGGTCCTTATTTACTTTGTGGCTTAGCTCTCTCTCTTTCTCTCTCTCTCTCTCACTCACTCACTAGACGCCTAAATTCTTTCTGAATTAGTTCCAGCCTTTGATAATCTTCATTTACCAGCAATTTATTTTAAAAATACATTTAATTTGAGTTGGTGTTGGGCTTATTCCCTGAAGAACCCTCTTTTTGGTGTTTTTCACTTATCTTTGTATAATTTCTAATTATTACAGTTGATTTCCATTTCTAGAACATTTTTTCTAGAACATGACTTCATATATCATACAGATTAAACACTTTTATGGCATTTTGTGCTATAAAATAAATACTCTGTGATAAATCATATATTAAGATAGTAAAATTGTTATAATTAATAACGGGCCTTGTAGTTCTCGTTGGTGATACATATATTTAATTTGACGCAACAGCTTTTCGTAAATATTACTACGTTCAATATTTCATACTTTATTATCCCATGACATTTTGATGACACCTTGTATATACTGAGAAAATATTATTTGTCAAAGGTATATTGGCAAAAGTAGTTTCTTCCTATGTCTAAAAGCATCTTGTTTTAGAGAAGTTTAAGTGTTTTTTTTTTGTTTTTTTTTTAATAGAGTCTCTGGAATTTTAGTCTCATATTTTCCTTCCTTCTCCTCTAATGTAAGCACTGATTGCTGCACCTGCTTAATTTTTCTTATCATAAATTTCCAACAGGGAAACATCTGGGAACTCTAGAAAGGAAGATAGCCTATGTAGCTACACAACTTGTAAATAAGACGCATACTGGTTGTAGATAATAACACGCACAGGTGGCTACTTATCACTATAATTTTAAAGGAAATGCTACTCAACTATGCGTAGAAGTGACTCAAAGACATAAAAAATTTGTAAATGGTACACCTGAAATTTCCCTTGCGTTGCACGGAAAATTAAAAAATAATAACCAAGAGCAATTGAGCAGAGCAATTTATACCAATGACTCAGTACAGTCCAAGCCGATCGATGACGATCGTAATATCGTTTCTAATAAGTGCATCCCATCCTAGATATTGATTCGTAATTGACGAAATATTTTTCTGCATAATTTTCAACAGATGTATTGTGTGTGTAGTATACAGGGAATATAATTGGTGGCTTGCCCAGTCCACACTAAATTTAATCCCTGATTTTCAGTTATTCAAACATTCGTTCGTTATATGATATTCATAACTGTTCTCAAAAAAACATATTTTCAAAAAATCAGTTTAGTTGAGATACTTATGTGTTCTAACAGTTGACCAAGTTATATTATCTAAGTACCTGGTTTAGATTTTATGACTACATGTTTCTTGGAGCAATACCCATAGCGTTTTCCATTGAGCATTGCAAAAGCTTTAACCCAAAGTTTGGCTTAAAAAAAACACTTGATACTGTAAAATGAGAACTATATACTGAGGAAAAGCTTAAAGACAAGTAATGTTCAAGTTTCTACATACAGGAAAGAAAAAAAAAGTGTGTAATTCGATACATAAATTTTATGTGATTTGAAGAGATTTTTCCGCTTTTTTTTTTTATCAAATTAACAAAAGCACAATGAGACAGACATCCGTTGATATCGCTGTTAAAGCTCATTTGTGTTCGTGTCGGATAATCCATCCGAAAGCGTTTAGGTGTAATCACAGTTTAAAAAAGATTTCGTACCCAGAGGGTAAGGCTTAGAGTCCTGATCCGTTCCACACACTCGTCAGATTTTCAACTGTTGTTTTAAATAGCCATGAGGAAGTTTCCCATTGATTTTGCTTTGGGATATCTCGAGCGTGTCTACTTCCTACAAACACGACTCTCCCGAAATGCTTAATAAATTTGCTAAAACTAATTGTATGCAGTGAATTTGAAAGAAACTACAAAATCTCTCTGAAATCAGTTTATTGAATCTGGAAAGCAAGCGAATTTGTGACATGTACTTACTCATCTATTAAAGCTCGTTAATAGTGTAAAAATATGTACGTGGTGCAGAGTATCAAATGCGGAACCCATATTAGTTTCTATATACAGTGAAAATAATAACATGATCGTGTTAGAGCTAACGAAAAATATAGACGTGAGCACTCCACGCAATCCCATCTAGGCTATAACGAAATATATCTTCATTTTATAACTACAATATTAATTTAAAACAATCTGTCACAGACACACTCAGGGGGACATAAAATTATCGCAAACTAGATGTTAAAAATTGATTGTCTTAAACGAGAATAATCTTTCTTTGCTTAAACGTTCCTTACATTCATCGATATGTTTTTTTTTCATGGTGGAAAGAAAATCTTGTATCATATCTGAAAAGAATGAACAGAAAAGCATGACCAATAATAATGTCATCATTAAAAGCCTGTCTTATGAAGCAGCTTGTCATATAGTTATAATTAGTGGTTATAATTATGGTTATGGTCCAAATTAGTGTAACATTTTTTTCCTTCGAGTTGTAAAAAAATAATAATCGTGCACGTTTTTATGTGATGTGCGATACCTTGACGCTAATCTCAGATTCTCTTTTATCCGCGAGAAAATAATTAATCCTGTGAACCACTAAACAAAGAATCAGGGGTTCTACCAGGATTTTCAGTTTGGGGAGTGCAGAGCCAAAAGTAGAAGAGTTTAGGTGGAGTTTTTCTGCGTTTCTATTGATTTTAACCGTAAAAATTTTAAAGATATGGTGTGTGCTCGAGAATTTGGGAGTGGCATCTTTCATTAGGAGAATCTGACATAATCCCTGCAAAGAGCTGAGGAAAAGTTTTATTTATACTGTATAATAATTTATTTATTACCAAATTAGAGTGTTGATATTTGCAATGCTAGTCTATAGACATTTTTTATCACAATATCTCTATATTTTATAGTAGGCAGATTGGTGGCTTCATCATTATATTCGTCCTTGCCTTTTTCCAGTGGTAGAGACCAAAATTGTCTACGTGAATCTTTAATGAGTTTAAAAGTAAAACGAAGAACTTAACAATAGCGTTGTTCTTGTTCATCTATTTCTGAATTCTCTTACCAATTTCGTTCTTTTGTAGAAGAGAAGACAAAAAGCCTCAGAAGAAACCCGTGCATTCACGAGCACCTTCATTTCTCTTCATCATGTAACTTTGTGTAGTGAAAAGAATCAATACGACTCATATATCCTAAATTCAAAATGATTTGAACACTTTCAGATGTACTTTCGCATTAATTGCTGAAGTCATATTTTCTATATGATTACAATTAGATACACTGCTCGCCATTAAAAATACAACACCAAGAAGAAGATAAGATAGCAGCACTAAATTTGGCAGATACATACGGTAAAGTTCAAGTAGCAAATGATTACACTTACCGTTCTGTGCGATGCATGACAATGTGGCAACAGCGGAACAGAACTCATGTGGATCTACCATTGGCGTCCAGAGCGCCTGCAACATGACGAGGCATAGAAAGGACGAGTCCTTCTGGAATATGGCAAGCCATGCGTCTTCGACTAGATGCCACAGCTTATCAAGTGTAGGTGGGGAGGTCGGGGGTGTGAGAGGTGTTGTGCAATCATGTACCAGACATGTTCAATCGGCGAGAGATCAGATGAACGGGCAAGGAAGCAGGGAACTTTGTGTCCATGCAGGAATTTTAGGACATCACGTGCCACGTGCATTATAATGTGGTCCCCGGCGGGACCTGTACTAAAGGGACCACAGCTGGGTCCAACACATTGTCGATGTATGACTGGTGCGAACACACATGTATGGACATGTCAATGCGTAGGACACACGAACGGGTATGGAATACAATAGCATCCCACACCATAACACCCGGTGCCGGATCGATGTGGCGATGCAAAATGTAGGCGTCGCCCAGCCTAATGCCATAGCACCGCCAGATACGGATGCGACCATCATGATGCAGCAGACAGAAACGGGATTCGTCCTGCCATTCGGTTGTCCATGCCCGACACCATTGTAGTCGCTCATATGTATGGTGTGCAGTCAGCGAAAGCCGCAGCAATGGGAGCCGTGCAAATATGCCTTGCTCTACCAGACGACGTAGAACTGTTCGTGGGGACACTGGGCGCTGTGCAACATCCGCCAGTGCGAGCGCTAGTGTTCGAGATGTGGATGTTCGATCCGCCAGAACCATACGCAAAAGTTGTGTGTTCTGCGGCCCGTGGTATGGCGCGGTCGTTGGGATCCGACATGTTGTTGCTTAATGCCTTCGTGGAGCCATCGAGTTAATATGCGCTGCACTGTGGACGCAGTCTGGCCAATACGAGAACCAATGTCGCGGAAGAATAAACTACACTCGCGATATGCTACAATTCTTCCGCGGTCAAAGGTGGAAACCTGCTGGTAGCTCTGCCGCATTCGATGACGAGGCATCTTTCGATCATATACACACACTCACGTCACGCCAACAGTCATCTACCAGTGCAATGTGGCTCTCTGGCCTGCCTCCGATTGCTATTCCTAGATGGCATACCTGCCGCCTCTGATGCCTTACGAAGTTGTCGTGCTAATCAGTTGTTTATCTTTCCATGCTCTACATATTCTGCAAATCTTGCATTAATCCGATGTTCCCTTTTTGGTGTTGCATTTTTAATGGAGAGCAGTGTATTTTGATATATAATTGTCGTTTCTGTTGTTTTATAGCTAGGTAAACTAAATGTCTTGCATAACCGAATCACGTTGCTACGGTTCCACATAATTAAATGCTGTGACAGCATTTAATTATTAATTTGTGACAAACTACGGAAGTGTGTAAAGTTACCGTGCTACAAGAACTAAGGTACCGCACGTCGTAACGTAATATATTAGTATGGGCAGAAATATCGGAGCTCGCATTCCATAGAAACAAACAGACGCGGTTTCTACGCAAAGCTATAGATGCAATAAAACAAAATCATGATGCACTAGCATAGTAATGGAAATAGTAAGTCCTTGTTGCACTTGCTACATCCATACAAACGGTATGATGCATTCACTGTTGCTGAACGTTGTAGGCATATTCTGAAGTACGTATGTTACACCTATTAAGAAGTAATATCAATCTGTACGTATGTTGTATCCGTACATGAGATAGGTTGCCCATTGTGGCAACAAGGTATACCCTACTTTTATGTGTGTAACATTAGATTGTACTAAGGCCAGTGCTCGAAGTGTAGGGGACACACCGTGCCGTTACCTTTTTCATTTTCAATTTAGCGTATCCTCTACCTTTTTGTAAATGGGACCTCATTGCCTTTACTTTCAATAGGCAATCGACGCCACTAGGTGCAAGCGTATCCTTACTTTTCTAGCCTACTTCTACAAGCGTGCCCTTACCTTTTCTAACCCACTTCGAGTACTGACTAAAGGCTGCATAATGAGATCTCATTTTATGTTATACGGTATTTAGTATGCATCATACAGCTTTGGTTATGCCTGCTACATCACTATTTCACTATACGTACGAAGCACGGTGTTTCATATGATAGTATAAGTAAAACTTGTGACTAATATGTTTTGAGTAACTAGCCTTTAATGTTTTGAATTTGTAGTTGATCGAATTGTAACATAGGGTCGACGAACGAATGACAAAGGAAACCTTCGAAATGTGGAACAGGAAAAGATTTTAAAATATGAAACTAGCTTCAAACGTGTCGTTAGGAGCAGATGAGAACAATTCTGGAGAAACTAAAGAGAGAAAAATTAAGTGGTTATAAAATGTTTGCACAGAACTTGTGCTGGGCGTAGCAGGACACTGCACTGTTCCCGCTGTGTCCCGAAAATGCTCAAAGACGTCCACAAAACCAAACTACTTGGCAGTGCTTTGATATTCCTTACCCGTTACAGTACTGAAGGAGAGGACTTTTTAAACCAACTCCTAACTGGTGACGAAACGTGGATTCACCCTGTCACCCCAGAATAGAAACAACAGTCAATGAAGTGGCTGCACACAGGATCTCCCACAAAGCAGAAGTTCAAAACGGCAATGTCAGCACAAAAACTCATGTGCAGTGTTTTGGGACAGGAAGGGGGGTTTGCTAGTTGACTTCTTACCCAGGGGTGAAACCATCAATGCGGCACGATACTGTGAGACGCTGCGAAAACTTCGGCGTGCAATCCAGAACGAAACAAGCGAAATGCTCAGCATAGATGTTGTGTTGTGTTGCTCCATGACAATGCTCGTCCCCATACTACTGATGCCACCCAAACGTTAATCCGACAGTTCGGTTGAGAGCAGTTGGACCACCCGCCGTACAGTCCCGACTTGACGCCGTCAGACTACCACTTATTCCTGCACCTGAAGCGCGAGCTCGGCGGTAAGCGCTTTGACAGTGACGACGACGCAAAACACGCTGTGGAGTTATGGTTGTCTGCACTGGCGGGAAGTTTCTTTGCGGAAGGTTTAGACAAGTTTATCACCCGCTATGACTAGTGTTTGAACATTGGTGGCAAGTATGTCGAAAAATAGTTTAAGGTGTGCTCTTTCATGTAAAAATAAATTTGGCTTGAAACAAACTGTTTTCGTCATTATTTTTTTTTTTTTCAAAACAGTACTTACTTCCCGGACACGCCTCGTAGTTTCAACCTTTTTCTCAACACTTCTTCCTTATACATTCAATATGAATAACCTCATAGTTCTTGTAAAGCATACGGTTCTTCAATTGATGCAGATGGTTCTAAATATATGAGAAGTGACAGTATCATTCTAATTCCTTGCAACTAAAAACAATGTACATAAACTGTGCATAAAGCACACATATACATGCAAATATCATATAGATTTTCCTCATAGAACAATTACTTTAATGCAATTTAATACAGGAT